>JANHFL010003369.1:87539-107713 GCA_032468155.1 Oxyrhabdium leporinum
TCATCATCATCATCATCATCATCATCATCATCATCATCATCATCATCATCATCATCATCATCATCATCATCATCGTCTTAAACTGTCTAATATGGGAATGTAGAATGGGAACAGAATCTTGTAGATATGATTCCAATGCAATAATGAGCATCTAAGAATTCAGTGAAATATATGTAGTAGCAGAAGAATAGCTGAAGTCATCCTTATTGAATTTAATTTCATTTTAACATATTGCTACATTTCTGAGCTATTGTCTCCACTATGCTTGGAGAATAAATTACATGGAAGCCTTTATTTTTGACCTTTGACATCAATACATGGCATGGATTGATTCCAAATCTTTGGCATGACTATTAAATTATAGCAGTGAACAAACCTTTTTTGAAATGAAAAATAGTTTTGGAGCTTTGACCTTTTACATTTCAATTCAGAGAGCACCTTGCGCAAATGGAAAATGTTGATCAAAATCCAGTTGCTTTAATTTGCTACACTGTCCTTTTTAAACTTAATGAAGAAGATTACATTGTATATTCTTGCCTACAAATGCTTGGGATCTCCATGCTAAATTTTGCCTGAGAACGAAAGCGAACGTGTATGACAAATATATTCTTCCTGCTAGAGATAAACACATCTAAGTATTTCATGATATTATACAAGTTCATGCTGTTCCTTTTTCATATCAGTTTGTGACATTTATAAACTCCATATGCATTTGATACACATTTCTATGCATATAAAGATTCATATTTATATCTGCATATTTCCCCCCAATATACTCATTTATTCAAGTTCTTTCTCTTTATGTCTATTTTATAAGATAACTGCATCACAAAATCAGATGAAATTTGAAAACAAAAAGAATTTGCAAATGAAAGT
This sequence comes from Oxyrhabdium leporinum, assembly GCA_032468155.1. NCBI lineage: Eukaryota > Metazoa > Chordata > Lepidosauria > Squamata > Cyclocoridae > Oxyrhabdium > Oxyrhabdium leporinum. Next base: position 88,416 of record JANHFL010003369.1, read on the forward strand.
TGTATTTATGTATGAACCAAATATTTTTTCTTCGTTCCTATTTATGTATAAGATGATGGCATGTGCCACTTAAATAAAAATCATAAGGATATTAAGATAATACTAAGACAATGAGTAGTAAATGTTTTTCTGATAGATATAGTACTGTTAAAAAATAAATAAAAGATTTCAACTCATAAAAATGCAGCTATAGCCCAACACATATACATCACGGTTCAAATTCATTGAGTGTAAATAAATAGCTTTGATGATTATGCAGTAACTATGGACATATATGTTTATGGATGCAGCCTATGATTGCATTTGCCTTTTCTAGCTGGATGATCCTGTTGGCTTTTGTTCAACTATGTTAACCATCAAGACAGTCCATCTAGATGCTAAGATACATGGTTGCTGCCCAGTATTTTCGCGTCCATTCTATATTCATCCTTTTGATTTTTCTTACCCAATACTGGACTTTGCTTTTGGCCTGTTGAAATTCATCTTGCTAATTTCTGTCATTATTCCAGCTCATCAAGATTTGTAGAGAATATGGGTGATAACCTTGAAGGACATAGGAAAGATCCATTAATGATCAAATAAATGAAGCTTGAGCATACAGCAAGAAAGAGATTTATGAAAATGCCTCAGACAGTCTCTTCTGCCCAATTCACATGGATAGAAATGAGGGAAAAGGGAAAGCTCATTCAGATTTGCAAGATTCTGTTACTATAGCTGTTTTAATAAAAGTAACTTTAGGCTTTTGTGGTGTCTGTTACTTAGTCCGCTCTGCCTTATGGATTATACTTGACAAGATTGTCCTGAATTTACCCCTTATAGACTTTTTGCATGAAATAGAAAAAATGCATTTTTTATTTATTATTAAAAAGGGAGAAATAGAAAAAAGTTGGATTATGATGTAGTCATAGAGTAAGAGATAATTTTCTAGCTTCAGTTATAACTTTCTATAGTTATATTTGCTGCAAAGGAAATCAGAAGCTTCTATTTCTTTTTATCTCTTTTTTCTTTTTCTTTTTTGCACTTTTTTCTTTTTCTCTCTTTGTTTTCTTTATTCAGCATTAGTATTTGTTAGCTTTTGTCTTCTTTTTAAAACTTTTAATAAAATTTATAAAAAAAGAGAGACTGTCCTGAATTTAATATTGTTATCCCCTTCTCTATTTTTTGATGTCTGCATATTTTCTATGTTGCATTAACCATCAAAAATAATTTGACTGTGGTGGGATATAAATGTAATATATATAGAATGGCATAACAAAAAATGTTGGACAGATAATTTTGATATCTGTCTGTAACTGTATTATTTCCTATGGAGTTTATCATTTATTGCTTATCTAGCTGGTTTGTGTACATATTTGGATATTTTTTTTGTTGATGATAATAAGGCAGGTATTATATCTATGTGGTTTAATAAAGTGCTTGCAGAAATGTCTGTGTTTGGAAATGTTGCCCAGTAACATGGGAAACAGAGACCCAGTTTGGTGTAGTGCTTAAGGGATTAGTATTTAAGGGATTAGGCTAGAAACCAGGGAACCATGGGTTCTAGTCCCACCTTAGACTCAAAGCCAGCTGGGCGACCTTGGGCCAATCACTGTCTCTCAGCCCTAGAAAGGAGGCAATGGCAAACCATTTCTGAAAAAAATTGCCAAGAAAACTGTAGCGATTTGTCCAGTCTGTGAAAATTGTGAAAATCAGATGCGATTGAAAGGGAAAAAAGGGAAATAAATAAGTTGTCAGCACAATTCCTGAGCCTGAAAACATCAATTTCTTTTACTCACTTTGCTATCAGAAAAACTGAATTTGCGTTAGGTGATAGAGAGTTGGACCTTTCTCCTAACAAAGAGATCACTCTAAACTGGAATTTAGAGATTAATTTAGTTGAGTGAACATAGACCCTCACGAATGTATGAGGTTTGGATAAGAAGATATAGCTGTAGACCGTGCCCTGCCCATAATTTTCTTGTATAGTCCTGCTCTCTTCTCAACCTTCTCTGGAAGCTTGCCTATATATGTGCTTGAATGCAAGTATAAAATTACACGTGGTCTCAGACCTTACTTTATTTGTGATTGCATGAAGCTTTCTTGCTTTCTAGTGAACACATATTATGTCTTCAGATGCCTTTGCTTAATGAAAAAAGGAAGCAATGAAGCATAAGGATGTAAAACATGGAAACAACATTCATTGCTTTGTAATTTCATACAATTTAGTCTTTATATGTTCACAAAAAATAATGTGTAGAGTAGAGCTATGGAATCGAGTAAATAGGAATAGCTAACTTCCTTCACATTTCTCCTACAAAAAAAATCTTAGAAACTCCTATTGCCTTTCAATGTGAAAAAAATTCTCAATCATGCTGAACCCTCTATCTAGAATAAGTCCATTAAAAAGCAACATAGAAAATGTTCTCATTTCAAAGCAAGCCAATTTTCCCTCTATTTATTCAACTCAAAAGAAGCTAAAATGCAATGATCAGTTTCAAGACATTTTGAATCCTACAAGACCACAAGATAATCTCTACAAACTCAATATGCTGGGTTGACCAAGATATATTTCCTGGAAAAACAAAACTAAACTGAAAAACATCCTTAGCAGTTGGTGCCACCAGTCCAAAATTTATTTTATAAATGAAGACTTTATAATCCTATATGCGTTCTAAAATGCAGAGTTTTCACAAAATATACATTTATTTATATATTTATACTGAAACTCTCACAAAATCCAAGTTTAGTTCTAAATTATATAGCACAGTAAACTTCAGAATTTTGATTAATTTGTGTTGTGATCATCTCTCTTGTGCAGAGGGAACACAGATCACTTATCATCTCTAAAATATAACCTGGGCTTGCTTTTAGGTATAATAACTCTATTAGGAACAAAAGGAGCCATCTAATGACTGGGGCAGGAAATGGTTAGCATTGTTTTAAAATTGCCCCGCTGCTCTCTTCATCAGAAATAAGGGGGGTGTTGTTCTAAAAATACCTTAATTGGATAAACGTATTCACTGAGATTTCACTTCTGGGTTGTAAGTAATGAATCTATTACATAGTTGTTAAATCTCATTTGTTAAATAATTGCCATTTAGTATTTAATATGCAGTATGTATCCAATGAAATCCCAATGAAATCTTTTATTTCCTCAGTCAGAACATTTCATACTCTCCAGATGATTCATTGAGGAAATGAAGTGATCATCAAAAAGAATCCCAAGCATGACTTTTCTTGTAACAGTTAAGAAGAGAACAGTACCATTCTGCTAATACCATTAAATGTACTTGTATAATTAGACAGCATAATCTGTACTATTCTGCTGTATTTTACTTACATCACCAACCCTTTGCTTCAAGAATTGCTTTGCCATTGAAACATTCTTAGATCCTCCATGTAGAATAACAGAGTTGGAAGGACCTTGGAGGTCTTCTAGTCCAACCCACTACTTAAGCAGGAACCCCCATACCATTTCAGACAAATTGTTATCTAGTCTCTTCTTTAAAAAAATTCCAGTGTTGGAACTTTCACAACTTCTGGAGGCAAGTTGTCTCACTGATTAATTGTTCTACTTCTTAGTTCTAGGTTGCTTCTGTCCTTGATTACTTTCTATCCATTGCTTCTTGTCTTGGCCTCAGATGCTTTGGAGAATACCTTGACTCCCTCTTCTTTGTGGCAACCTCTGAGATATCGGGACACTGCTATCAGGGCACCCCTAGTCCTTCTTTTTATTAAATTAGACATACCCAATTCCAGCAACTGTTCTTTATATGTTTTAGCATCCAGTCCCTTAATCATGTTTGTTGCTCTTTGTACTCTTTCTAGAATCTCGACATATTTTTTACATTGTGGCAATCAAAACTGGATGCAATATTCCACGTGTGGCCTTACCAAGGCATTATAAAGTGGTATCAACACTTCATGTGATCTTGATTCCATCCCTCTGTTAATGCAGCCTAGAACTGTGTTGGCTTTTTTGGCAGCTGCAGCACACTGCTGGCTCATATCTAAATGATTGTCTACTAAGACTCCAAGATCCCTCTCACAGTTACTACTATTGAGCGAGGTGCCACAAATGCTGTACCTGTGCATGTTAGGATCTACATCTAGGAATTTGTACAATGTTTGGAATAGGACCTTTTCTGTTCATGCAACATTTAGAGATTCTTTCATATGCATAATATAAAAAGTTGATAATGCCTTGGGCATATTAGTAAAAGTGACTCTTAAACTGAACTCTAACCCTCATCTCAGGTTCATTAATATGTTTAGAAATCAATGCACTTCACAATATTGAAAGAAGTAGCAAGAATACACTTCTTATGAAGTAGAAAAAGAAGGAATTGATATTCTCAAATATATAGCAAAGCTAGACAGCCTGGTGCTCTCTCTCTCTCTCTCTCTGTGACTAGAAGACCTAATATGCTTTGCCAGAAACTTAGTTGGAGTCCAAGTGATATTGTAGAATTAACTTTATGGTTCAGAGAAGAAATGAAACTAACGTTTTTTTAAATCACAACATTAATAAAAGCTGACCACCATTACTCTACCTCTAACAATGTTTTGTTGTTATTGTTATTATTATGAGCTACTCACAGTTTGGTACAAGATGGGTAGCTATATAAATATTTTAAACAAACAAGCAAACAAAAAAAAATAGTGCAAAATAGCTGGGTAACCAGATAGAACAAACAATTTCTTGGAGAATGGGTCCACTGGAATAGTTAATCATTCTATAGATCAGTATATGTTCAGTTCACTTTTTTGTATCATTGTTCAATAGCTATTTATCTTCTGTTTTGTGTGATTCCTAATAATGATATTCAGGGTCTTTCAGTGGGGGAAATATTAGGTTAGTAATAAAAATACAGATTTTACATATATTAAAAACAGCTGGATGTGGATAAACAGCTGCATGATAATTATACTGAAAAAAAGGACCTAATGGAAGATTTAGAAAAAGGTTTGTTTATGAATAGAAATTGAAGTGTCTAGAAGAATGTGTTGTAGTGCCAACAGGTGGAAATTCTCCCTCCCTCTCCCCTTGTCTCTTTTGTATTTCTCAATAATTAATCAACATTTACAATGACTTCAGTGAAGCTCTCAAAAGTATTTTACAGAATCTAATTAATAGCTCTCAGAGCTCTGCCTGGAAGCCCACTTTATTTAATCTATTGGGTTTACTGAAGTAGGCTTTGTTAAGTAAATTCTTCAAAAAAAGAAGAAGACAGCCAAAGCAATGGGATTTCAAAGACTTAAGGAAAGGAAGTGGAATATTCAAAATAAGTGAACCGACACAGGCAGAGTATGTTTGTAGAGCAGAACCAAAAATGCCAGCATAGGCAAATGGCTAATTTACCAGCAGGCATTAGAAAAGGTATCCTTAACGATGCTAGTTTCTGAAATTCCAGCTGGCTACATTATTTGTTTCCCAATTTACTGATTTTTATAAAATTCTACAATCTACTTGCAAATATACTTTGCATCTTATTTTTTTCCTTTGTTTTTATCTTAATCTCAGTGGATCAGCAGGTTCTTATTACTTCAGTTCTATTAGGCCCTCAGGGAATATTTGAAAAGAAAGGGATGTTGGACTTGTTATGTTGATGACATAAATTGTACGTTATTTAATTCACATGATTTGTTCTGTAACAACCTTCCTTTGGTCCATGACAATATACAGTATTATTGGAGGAAGAAATATTTCAGCATTGCTATATGAGATTGAGTCATATTCCTAAAATATGCCATTTTATGAAGAGTTTTGCATTATTGCTTGGAATATAACAAAGAAGATAATCCTCTTCAACTGGATATAAAGTCATGTTTCTGATTTTAAGGAATGGATCCAGGAAATTATGCTCTAAAATGAGAAAATGGCTCATTGCTGTAAGTCCAGAGTTATTGATAACCTCGGCAACTGAATTAATTTTATATAGACATTTGCATTTATTTTATGGATTTTTTTTTGCTTATTAACTTCATTTAACTTCTTTTAGTTTTTCTTTCCTTCAGTGATTTATTTGTATAAATAAAAAAAATCCATAAAATAAATGCAAATGTCTATATAAAATTAATTCAGTTGTTAAAGATTAATAATTCTGGACTTACAGCAATGAGTCATTTTCTCATTTTAGAGCATAATTTATTAATGTTACAAATAATTTAAGGTAACAAACACACCTTGCACCTCCTATTTTCTCCACAGCAACACCCTGTAAGGTGAGAGGATATTGGGCTCAAGGTCACCCAGTTGACTTTCATGGCTAAAGTGGGACTTGAACTCATGGTTTCCCGCTTGCTAGCCTGGTGCCTTAACCACTAGACCAAACTGGCTAGTTTAACAATTAAGTGTAGGGGTTTTTTTTTACTTTTGTATTTCACTATTTAAAAAACCAAAGAGATTCTTTATGCACATGAAAGCCCAGTGGAGTGTAATGAATATTTATAATTTTAGATCTTATAAAGATAATAAACCTTATTTTTATTTTAAATATGATTTATTCAGTATAATATATGCTTCCTATTCAGAAAAGTCAATTCGAGCTTGTTGATCATACTATTCAAGATGTCCATAGATGTTATTACTCAGTTTCACTCTCTTACTGACAAAAATACAGTAAGAAAGTGGAAAAGGAAGAAGGATAAATCTCAAGGGAAAAGAGTATATTAAAATTCAAATGGATCTGAAAGGAAACACACCATAAAAATTATACTTAAAAGTAGCTGAAAAAAAGAAAGAGGTTAAACAAAAAAAGAAGCAAGCTGCTATTAAACAAAACCATTGCTCTTTCCTGCTAACATATGACAGATTAATGTAACATATGATTGCTAATTATTTCATACCTCCAGTGGGATTTATATTAAAGAAAAAACATGTCAGGTTAAGGTCTAACAATACACGTCTTCTCAGAATCTCCTTTGTGCAGAGAAGTCACACAGTGGCCAATATGTTTCCTGGCAGAAACTTATTCTGAAATGATAGTCTTTTGTTTCTCCTTGCTTCAATCTATGGAGTAGGTTAAGTGCATACCAAGAAAAAAATCATGAGACAAGTTCATTATAGAGCAGAAAAAACTTTACTTACTAAATTTACTTACTAACAAAAAGAATACTCCAAGTAAAATAAGGAAATGATGCACAATACAACAATTATTAGCAATTATGCCATGGAGGTGCTCTGTTGGTCAGTAGGTGTCTCCATTGTCAACCATGTCAACTAGGATATAGTCTTGAAGCAGGTGGTGTTGCAGCAATAATTGAGAAAATGCAAGAAAAAATGCCTAGTCAGTGGTATGAGCATGTCCTACAATCAGCACCCTATATTGTCACCTTCACTGGTTACCACTTTAACACCAATGGCAAACATTTGCATGGAAGACCAAAGCAAAGATGGCAGGACACAGCTAGCATGCACATGAAGATCTCACAGTTGGACCTGTTTGCTGCTTTTGATTTCATGAAATGGTGTCTGTTGATCTGAAAAGTGGACTCTTTCTTTTCAGAAAATGCAAGAAAGAAGAAAATAGTGATTAGCAAACTTTGATGTCCCAAACCAACTTATGCATGCTAAGCTTTAAATTTCAACATAACATAACATCTCATCACATCACATCAAAACACAACATAACACAAGACAACACAACATAATATAATCCAATACCAATTTATGTATACTTTTATCCACATTAAAGAGAACAATTGAGAGGAGTCAGAAAAGGGGTACGGAAGATTCTGTCTATGATCTATGGTCACTTCTTTCTGGTTTTGAATTGATGTGTGAATTCAGCGTGTATGTGCTACCATAGGACTACTGTCTGGTATGTCTGCATTCATGAGATAACTGTGAAACACATCGGGGAATCTGCCCCAAATCCATTTTATCTGCTGAACTCTTGACTTGAGCCAGGTGGATGCCCCCAGGGCTTCTGTCTGAGTTTGCTATCTGAATATTGTGCCTAAATTAGGATTTTGCCTATGAACATTATGTTATCAGGAACCTGTATGGGAGTAGTGAGTAATTAGTAAAGTTAGCCTGCTCCCATCTTTCAATTTTTGGAAAGTTAGAATATCGGGCTGGCTGGCTGGCTGGTGCAACATCAAAATAGTGAAAGTTTTAAATATATGAAATATATTTGTCTGGTATAGTATAGGCAATTGTAGCTTGTGATAAAAAGTCTTAAATCAGGTGAAAAGTTTTCTAAAAAGAAATGGAAGTTTTATGTGCTAGTATGATTATATTGGCCACTAATATATTTAGAGGGATGAACATTCTGATGATTATTATTGATGAAACGAAACCAAATAAAATGTAGAACCAGATTGTACAGATCAGTAATGATGGGACAATGGCTGAGACTCCCATTAGACTAATTTGTCATATTAAATTCAAGGGCTCATTGCTAACAGGATGTAGTTTGGATTGAATTCAGTGTGATTCAGGCTCACAAAACAGCAGACTTTCCCTGGATAAATCTGAGGAAAAAATAACTGTAAGAGCAGCTTTTCCCTCCAGTTCAGATCAAAAGCTCATACATATTTTGCATTTCAGAATGAAACTATTATGGCTTGCCCTTTAGAAATAATATCCACAGGCAAATGAATCTCAAAGTGCTCAGTTGAAATCAATTTCAATGCATCTTTTTAAATACTCTTCCCCAATATAAATTGGATTTGAACTTGTTAATTTTTTAAAGCCGTTTTGCTCTACTGTATTACCTCAAGCTTGAAATACCCATTTCTTTATCTCTGCCTTCAAAAACACTTACTGAAACTAAGGTGTTGCTATCATGTGAATATATGTATTTTTAAGCAATGAAAAGCTTTATTTATTCGACTGAAAAACTTATGCATTAATGGTTGAATATCTGGAAAGATATTTATTTGGCTGAAGTTATTCTTCGCATTATTAACCATGCATGTTTATTCTGATTTAACCAGCAGCATACTGTCATTATGCATAACAGAAACACTTTTCTATAATCGCTTGGCATTAAAGCATCTCATCCTGGTCATGGGTTTAAACAAAACTATGCCTTCTGAAGATGGCAGGGATATGTTTATTTGCACAGTATTTACAAAATAGGATGCTGAAGTTCATTTGCCAGAGAAAAAGGAAAGAGTCCTACTTCGTACTTCATAAATGCATTGGATATTATCCATATTAATTGGATACTTCTGTGCAGCATCTCTGTTGAAGCATTGCCATTTGGAAAGTTTTACTGAAAGAGGAGTAGATATGAAATAAAGGAATCATCTAATTGTTTCTCAACCTTAAGTTATGAAGAAAAACAATAGTCTACTCATTCTGCTGGGTCTTACAGGTTTGTCAATGTAATTTCTGCGCATTGGACTAAATTTATATCCAACCTCCAAGATGAGTAGGGAACAGAATTTCATTTATTCTGTGTAGAATGAATGTTTGCTCTGTTCTAGTCCTCCACAAAGTTCCTATCCCCATCTTTGGCTTTTAGGCCTCACTGTGTTGCAAATCCCAGTGGTTAGCAGACCTATCATAAAAACAGAAAAAAATTCACAGTTTTTTTGTAAAACAACTAATTTGGGAGGACCCCACATTGCACTATTTTCAGTTACTCAAATAACAGTATCTTGGGAGAAGTGGTGAGACCTTGGAACAGAGAATTTTTGGTATATTATTTGATCCATGTCATTACTTTCTACTTTCTTAAGAGAATAAATTGCAACTCTCTAAGGAAGTGGCAGGACTATTCTCAACCACCATCTTTTACTATAACTCATATATCTGAAAAATTGCTATTAACACACCTTACGATAAAAACCATTTTCATTGCACAGTTCATGACATTCTATCTTGAATTAGGTATTTAAAAAGAGTAGCTGAAAAACCTTTGTGCAATTTTGCTGATATGTAGAATTCAAACATCTCCCTATCTACTAATCTACTTAGGGAAAATAAAAAAGCTCTTAAAATCAATTGTGAAGGAATGCAATTCAAAAATCTTTAGAGCAAATACACATCCTATCATAATAGCCTAATCCTTTTTGCAAATGTTGTCCTGTACCAATACACTTTCCTAAACAATCTCAGTGTCATATCTTGTGCCACTAAAATACCACAGAATGGGTGGGGTTTTTTCTTTGGGGGTGGGGGGAGAATATTGAAAAAAAAAGAGTTTTAGCCTCATGACTCTCATCTGTTTGGGAAATATGCTAAGCAAACAACCATAAATAAATTTCTTGAAATATTTTTTTACCTCAGTCATAAAATAGTTTCTGAAGAGGATAACATTTTTCTTTCTTTGTATGAATACTACCCCTTTTAACATACATCACACATATCACATGCATGCATAAAAGGGGTGGAACTTCAGTCCCTCAATTGCACCCATGCTTTAACATAGTTTACTTTCCCTGAAGAAGCCTCTCTGTAGACATAACAGGAGTTGAAGTGCACATCTGAATAGCACTTAGCAATAGCACTTAGACTTATATACTGCTTTATAGTGTTTTACAGCCCTCGCTAAGCTGTTTACAGAGTCAGCATATTGCTCCCAACAATCTGGGTCCTCATTTTACCCACCTGAGAAGGATTGAAGGCTGAGTCAACATTGAGCCTGGTGAGATTTGAACTGCCAAATTGCAGTCAGCCAGCAGTCAGCAGAAGTAGCCTGCAGTAATGCACTCTAACCACTGTGCCACCATGGCTCATATGGTATAAGATAGGGAAAAACTTCTCCAGTTTTTGCCCAAGCATACTTATATTCAGAGGAAGGCTGCTCTTGCTGTAGCAAGAGGTTCGCTGGTCGTGTGTGCATCTGCAGTCAGGCTTGCTTCGCTCGCACACGCCTCATTGGGGCTTGTGTGAAGCGAGAGGGAGGCAGCTGATGAAGAAAGCACATCTGGTGAGTGCAGCAGGGGTGGCGCGGAGTTCACCTGAGCAGCTTGAGCAGCGGAAAGGTGAGTTATTTAGTGATAGCTTAGGGCAAGAGCGGGCGGGTGGGTCCAGCCAGAGCTCAGAGCAAGAGGTTCGCCCGAACCTCTGCGTCCATGCAGTAGCCCACCACAGCTTATATTAACAATAATTGGTGGGTGTTTTTACTTGTTTTGGTAAAGTTGTTCTACAATAACTTGAAACTTTGGAATGGATTCATATTGCTATTGCTATATTGTTGGGCTAATCACAATGGCTGAAAATTAATTCCAAACAGCCTCTTCAAACAGAGAAGAATTAAACTCCCTGACCCCATCCTTGTATGAGCCTCAGCTATTTTGCATCACCATCTCACCCTAGATCCAGTACCAATAAAAGGTTAACACTCCCCTCTCCCTTTTGGGTCTTTTGAAATATGCACTCTAACTTCATTTTGAACTAAAATAAATTCCACGGGGAAAAATAGAAAAAAAGAAAGAGTCTTTAAATTAAAACATCAATATGTTATACCATTATGGAGAAATTGTTTTTTAAAAAAACCCCATGAAAATACACTATCATTTCTGGTAGTATCTCCAATGACCTAAGAGTTCAGATATAGACAATGAGCATAGCACAAATAATAAGCTCTGCAGCCATGGCTGACCTTATCAAATGCCAATATAAAAATAGTATTGCATCTTGTTACAATTACACACTATACTAGAATGTACAAGAATGCTCCTGCTTCCTCTTGTTATTTATAAATTTCTGTTTCATTGCAAGCTGTAATGCATTCCAGGCTGAACATTTCTAAGGAATGATTGTAATTCACTGATGGTTAATCACTTGGCCTTTGGCCTTGTGGCTTATAATTCCATTTGACATGTCCTATAATTACTACTTGGAGAGTTTTATTACTCAATTATCCTATCAGCGACTGCAATTTAACATGCCATCAATCTACTCCAACCACCTCTTTCAGCCCACAAACAAATTCTTACTCTCAATTAAAGCTTTTCCACAACTTTACGCATCAAAATGCACCATAAACCTTTGTTTTGATTTGGAAATTTCCTTTAAGAAGTAATTTTATTTAGATTCTTTTCCGCTTATTTTTGTTGCAGTTGTTCGATTTATTTCTAAAACATTTCAGTTACAAGTACTTCAAAGTTATGTGAAACGGCTGCCTCTCCTACTCCTTTTAAATGTGGTTCCTTCGAAACAAATTGGGATGCATCAGACAACAGGTTGGTTTGTTTGAACACCCGCTTGATACCTCACGGACTGCTTACAGAAGGCGAACTAACCCAATGAATCAATAACTACTCCTGGAGAACCAATAAACATTTTCAGGCATGATATCAAAACGGGAATAACGGGAACAGTTCAAGATGCTGTTTGCCATTTTGTTTTGCATTCGAATGCATGCCTCTGTGTGTGGAGGATCAGTGAATACAGGTAGCCCTTGATTTATGACCAAAATTGAGCCCAAAATTTCTGTTGCTAAGTGAGTTAAGTGGGTTTTGCCTCATTTTATGATCTTTCTTGCCACAGTTGTTAAGTGAATCACTGCAGTTGTTAAGTTAGTAACAGGGATGTTAAATGAATCTGGTTTCCCCATTGACTTTGTCAGTCAGAAGGTCTCAGAAACTGATCACATGACTCCAAGGCACTGCAACCATCATAAATAGGAAGCAGTTGGACAAGCATCTGAATTTTGATCACCTGACCACATTTATGCTGCCACAGTCATAAATGTGAAAAACGGTCATAAGTCACATTTTTCAGTGCCATTGTAACTTTGAAAGGTCACTAAATGAACTGTCAAGGACTGCATGTAGTAATTCACTGATTTTACTATTGTATTTGTTAAGTATTTAGCCTGGCCATTGTATCTTTAACATGCAACTGAGCTTTGTACAATTAGCAATCTGAAGAAATAAATATATAAATTTTTTAATTCCAGGACCTTACGTTTCCCAAAATGTAAAAATGTCAAGACATCTACAGTAGATTTCTTTTCAATTAAAGTAATGTGATCCAAAAAAGGGGAATATACTACAGCAATGGCACATATTTAGTGGAGTTCAGTAAGTTTATTTACTTGTTAATCACATGAGCTCTCATCTCACAAAAAGTGGCTCTGGGAAGATAATAACACTGCAATATATAAAAACAATCATTATAGAAATATAGAAGTTATTACTGGTAGTCCTTGACTTCAAACAGTTTGTTTAGTGGCCATTCAAAGTTACAACGGAACTGAAAAATGTGACGTATGGCCATTTTTTACAGTTACGACCTTTGCAGCATCCCCATGATCATGTGATCAAAATTCAGATGCTTGGCAATTGATTCATATTTATTACCGTTGCGGTGTTCCAAGATCATGTCATTATCTTTTGCAGCCTTCTCACAAGCAAAGTCAATGGGGAAGCCAGATTCACTTAACAGTTGGGTTACTAACTTATCAACTGCAGTGATTCTTAACAACTGTGGCAAGAAAGGTCTTAAAATGGGGCAAATGTTTCACTAAACAGCAGAAATTTTGGGCTAAATTGTGGTTATAAATCAAGGACTACCTGTATTATTAAAAACAAAACAAAAACCTATAGAAAATCTAAAAATACACAAATGCATCAAGAGAGTAAAACAATCAACCAGGGTGGAGCCATCTAAGGGTCTCTTTGGTTTCTGGAGATCCTACCCACCCTCCCTCCACCAGGCTGGTGACCGAGCCAGATCTTGAGAGACTTCTAGAATGATAGCAGGGATGGAACTAACCTGACTTTGGGATTGAGGGGAGAATGCTCCATAAGACACTCCAATCAGGTCAGGAAATGGACACTATAAGAAATGCTAGAATTGTACTGTAAAGTTGATAGAACAGAACTATAAAGGTCTGATAGAAGGTTTGTCCTCTTATACCAAAAAGAGTCAAAGTGGGGCAATCTTGAGTTTCTTTCTCATGCCTTCCTGTTTCCCTAGGCTAAGTTCATGTTTTCCCAATTGTTGCCATATATCTTCTTCATGACCGTGTCTGCATCCTTTAACAGAGGAAGTAGTTGTACTTAACTCTTGGAAGTATCGTGAAAGGCCAAACTGACATCTTCTTGGCTGCTGTTACACAGTCTTTCTTTTTTAGGAATGCATTCTCTTCAAGGACCATGTGAATTTAAGAATATGTTATTTTTTTCCTCTTCTGCTTTCTTCCCTTTTTTTAAAAAAATAAATCATTGTACCTGTAAATGTTATTCACTGTAGCTTTGTATGGTTTTTGTCTTTCAGACTTTTTATCATAAGTCCTTGACTTATGACCACAATTGAGCCCAAAATTTCTGTTGCTAAGTGAGACATTTACTAAGTGAATTTTGTCCCATTTTACATGTTTGTTAAGTGAATCTAGCTTCCCCAATGATTTTGTTTGTCAGAAAGTCACAAAAAGGGATCATGGACACTGAGACCATCATAAATATGAGTCAGTTGCCCAGTTCTTGAATTTTGATCATGTGACCATGGGGATGCATGATCGTAAATGGTTATAAGTCACTTTTTTTGCTGTCGTTGTAACTCTGAACAAACTGCTTTAAGTCAAGGACTACCTATATGTTGTACTTATGCTACATGTATGGCTCCTGGCATTTATGCTTGAGTATATATGGTTCCCAAGATTTGTCACCATAACCTAACCCAAAAAAGAGCTTAATTTTCTATTAAAAAACCTCAATATTCACTATCACTACTAAAATGATTTATTTTTTTAACATAACATAGTGGGTAAGTAGACACAAGATAAAAATGACAAAATCAAGAACAGAATATTGTCAACACCACAAACGTTTTTTGTTTTTGTTTTGCTTTTTCACAAGATTTGGGATAAAAAAATATTTCTGGGATAAAATATTAATCCTATAAATACTAAATTGAACTGCAATCACCATAAAAACATTTCAGTAAATATTTTCAATGCAAATTCTTCATATACATCTAATTTGGGAAGAAGAAATTGATTAAGTTTTTATTAAGAAACTGGCAGTTACGTGTGCTGCTAGAAAAAGACATTATAACTTTATTTTACAAGCTGCATGGGATGCCAGTTTGGTTCTGGGTCTAATTCAAGGTGCTGGTTTAACTTTTAAGGCAGTTCATGCCCTGGGACCAGGTTATCTGACGGATCTTCTTTCCCCAATTACTTCAGTCCATCCCATTAAATCTGGACAGAGAAGTCAGATATGTCATGCTGCAGGTATCATCTTCTATGGACTTACATTCAGTGGGTTCCAGGAGGTGGGTCTGCTCTGCCATGGCACTATCCATAAGGGCTGCTCCTCTGTCTAATTGGGACATAGAAAACACCTCTTCAGCAGACAGATAGGAGAGAAGATTGTTCCTAAGCTATCTTAGACCTACAGTAAGTAGAGCATTAAAGGCCATTATCAACACTTTGAATTAAACCTGGGCACAAATTCTAAACCAGTTGTAGTTTCTGTTATGTATTGAATATCTATAGTTGTGTTAAGCCCTGCTAAAGTGAAACTAACCTTTAGATGACCCGAACTGTTAACTTCAACTGTTTTGGAGGGAAACTTAGAACATTCATATTTGGGCAGGCTCTTTTAAGTATTATGTTGTATCTATGGTAGTCTGTTCTTGCCTACTGTAACCCACTACACAATAGTTTCCAACGTCTCTTCAAAGTTGGGCCAAAAAACTCATTGCAACACATTGCAATTAGGTAAGTTGACTGTAGTTAAGGCATATGCTAGATCTGAATTTATCAATAACGAGCGCAGTTGGTATGCTAATTAAACTAGGTAAAGACCTTTCTGGCTTGAGCTATCATATAAGCTCCTCGTGCAAAACAGGATTCAAAAATATTCCTAAACATTCTCCATCAATTCTACAACATTTACCTGAACCTTCAAGAGATTGGAAGCAAGACAGAAAAAAAAGGCAAGGAGAAAACCATTCAACTCCTTCTGCTGTGGACACTCATCAAGTTTCCTTCCACTATTCACTACCACTGTAATGGCTGAACCCTGTTCTCTCTATCAGACATCACCCTCTTCTGTTTATTAGTTTATAATACTCCAATCCAGAAAGAATCTTAAGTGGTTTCTTTCTAAAATAAAAAAGCAACTTAATGAAAACATTACAACAGTAAAAAATTGTACAATCATAAACAAAAGTTACTAAGAAATACATTAAAGCCACCAGGCACAAAAACATCCAAATAAAAACCAAGTTGCTTTAGTTTATATTAGATTCCCTCTAGGGCTTCCTTTAAAAGCCAATTTTAGAAATGGTGAGTCCTTGGTATTCCCTGACCTTGGTTATTTGTTTGCAGAATTTTCATTACCCAAGAAGGTAAAATCATCAGCAAAAATGAGTTTGGGATTTGTTACTTGTTTATATATGTAACTTGCCCTTCCAGTTTTGTTCCTTTCCAAGAAACTGTCCTAAAATGCAACAGGGTGAGGTCTAGTTTGATCTCAGGCAATACATTATTTCAAAAATAAGGAGCTGCAGCAGAGGAGACTTGATTCCTTGTGCACTATAGATGACAATTCTTAATTGAAAGGATCTGAAATAAGTCTATTTTGCTTGATGTTATTGGACAGGCAAAAACTACTGGAAGTGCACCATTCCATAGATGTATCGGCCCTAAGAAAGCAGTATTTTAAATTAAACTTGGAAACTGTTACTTGAGAGAAATTTAGGATTCCCATCATTATTCTATCAGCTACATCTTGGATCAGTTGAAGCTCCCACATTGACAGGTAATTAATATATGAGTGACAATGAAAATTCCTACCAGTTCAGATGGTAACTGGTTGCAACTGGCACACCAGACATAACTGTGCAAAAGAAATCTTACCACAGTGCCCACATGATTTTCAAACAGGAGCTGTGAATCCTAAAGGACTCTCAAGTTGCATATGATGTCTGCACTCCCTTCCTGAAATCCATTCAGAATGTCGTTAATTTGTAAAACTTTGGGGTTGAATTATGCAAAGCATGCCCAATTTATCTCTCAGTTGTAAAGTGGCCTTAGAAAGCCTCCAGTAAGCATTACTTTTGTACTTTTCTTCAAGCACCAGGTGGTCCAAAGGGAACAAAGTCTATTTGAGAAGAAGTCCACTCAAAATAATAGACCCTAAAGATTTATAAAAGAAAAAGCTTTGACTAATCCCTAGGTGAATTTCAGCTGCAATCTCAAATAATCATCTGAGTGATGGAAGAGTTATCTGAATAGAGGTCGACCAATACCTTTTACTCTGACATCCTGTGTGTGTTTACTTGGAAACAATGTCCAGCTATATTCATCTAAATATATGCCAGACTGAAATGTGTGTGAATTTCAGAACCACAATGCCTTTTCTCCCAAACTTTTTATAATAGTGGCTTGAGATGCATGTTGCTTTTACCTAAGCTGATTCTGTTCTACTTTATAATTTTGTTCTTGCCTTTTTTGAACTTATTCTACTGAAAGATGAACATGGACCATACCAATGGTTTATTCATTTACAAAATAACAAGAATGATACCATACTTCTTAGGAATAACTATTAGTTTATGGATATTATAGAAACCACCCAATGTACCTAGCCAAATTATCATAAGGCAAACTAATGGATACAGTATTTGTCACTGCTTTCTGTTTTTTTCAGTTCTTAAAACATAAATGAAAATGAATGAAAAACTTTCTTCTGTTTTTTGCAGAGAAAACTAATTGGGAGTATGCTGAAGTGGTTAGACCAGGGGTGTCAAACTGGTGGTCCATGGGCCAGATGCAACACGTGCAAGCCATGTCCACCCCAGCTCCATGAAGGGAAAAAATGTCACAATGTGCAGTGTGCACACAATGTGCACACACAATGTCACAGCAACATGATGGCGCAAGTTTGACACCCATGGGTTAGCCCCTTAGACCAATCCAGAAGACCTATTTTTCAGTTTTTAATTTAAAAAGCAATTTGTGAAGAAAAAAAAATAAAAATTTAAAAAACAACTTGGGAACAATGATTGAATAAAAGCTACCCTCTGTCTAAGAAAGTTAGACTATGAGAAAATAGAAGAACGAATAGCAAAGCAAAAGCAAAAGAGCAAAGCAAAGCAATAAACGAAAAGCAGGGAGATTCTTAAGAAGGTAGATGTGTTTTCAGATACTGCTAAATAAGCACTAAGAAAAAAGGAGTGAAATTAATTTTACAGAAGAGCAGAAAGGAAAAAGAAAAAAATAGGAGGACCCAAAGTAACTCTCAGCGAAATGTTCATTTTCCAAATCAAAGTTAAAAGAATGAATTAGAACATTGAAGAGTGAGAAAAACCTGCTTCTGCATTTAGAGCACGCAAAAGAGAAATCCATAAAATGTGCTGTCAAGCACCTGTTGAGGTGGGAGTGCACGATTACCTCCTTAAGAGTTAGTGGGACCACCCCATTCCTCAAGGAAAACTTGGTCACTACCCAGACCCAATCACATGTCCTCTCCTTGGTATCTGTGACATGGATCTAACACAGAAGTGGCTGAACTAACGGCTAGATAACTTTAGACTGTTTCTTAGGTTCAAAGGGATCTCCCAAAAAACCCTGCATGACTCAGTCCCTATATTATTCATTGGTTCTCCCCTAATGCTGGAGTGCAATGCAGAGTGAATCTGAATGACTTTATCTACAGGATGCACTGCATATTCCTGTAATAGAATGTGTGGCTGACATTGGAAGATGAAGGAAAAAAGATGCTGCCTAGGGAAAAAAATTGCATAGAACATAGAATAATAGAGTTGGAAGGGACCTCAGAGATTTTCTAATCTAACTCCCTGCTCGAACAGGAGACCCTATACTATTTCAGACAAATGGTTTCCAGTCTGTTTTTGAAAGCCTCCAGTGATGTAGCATCCACAACTTCTAAAGGCAAGCCATTGGTTGATTGCTCTCACCGTTAAGAAATTTCACCTTAGTTCTAGGTTGCTTCTCTCCTTGGTTAGTTTCCATCCATCATTTTTTGTCTTGCCTTTTGGTGCTTTTGAAAATAGTTTGACCCCCACATCTTTGTAGGAGCCCCTCAAATATTGGAACAGTGCCATCATGTCACCCCTAGTTCTTCTTTTCATTAGACTAGACATACCCAATTCATGTAACTGTTATTTGTATGTTTTAACCCCTAATAATCACTTTGTCCTCTTCAACTCCCTTAACTCCTCAATAAACCACAGAGAGTTCTGGAGTCTACGGCTGCATAGAGGTTGTTTAGGCATGATCCAATCCAAGACACAGATGCTCTTCCAATTCAGGTGGCCATCAAGGCTTTGGCTGGACCATATAGTACCATATAATCCAGGGCCAAGCTTCCTCTGGAACCCAATTAGGTCCATCAACCATTGGGGAATGGACAGAACTAATAGACCAGCTTCACTGGGG
>JANHFL010003370.1:0-24979 GCA_032468155.1 Oxyrhabdium leporinum
TCTCTCTCTCTCTCTCTCTCTCTCTCTCTCTCTCTCTCTCTCTCTCTCTCTCTGTGTGTGTGTGTGTGTGTGTCTGTGTATGTGTGTAGATATTTATAATATATTGTTTAGCCTTTAGTTGAGTTTCCTAAATTTAATCTGTTAAAAATCCTCCACAGAATTAGTCCAATCTCACCACCTGATACAATGATGACTCGCTGGAGGTTTATTGGCCTAAAATCTGGGAGTTAAGTCCTTTCCTTTAAGAAAAATACTTTTCACAACATTAAAGCAAAAGGGCATTGTAACCCTCACTCAAATTCTGTTTCACCCCAGTTCACTATAAAATGAATGGGAAGTGGTAGATTCACTCTAATCCCAAACACTTTTATATTAAGGGATTTTACAACCACTGTGTGTATCTTACATCCAGCATGCTACTGTATAAGTAAGATATCCAGAAGTATGTATTCTTATGAGGTACTTTAAAAACTATATCAGATTGGGATTCCCCCCACCCCTTATATTTCTTAGCTAGGGGACTAGATTGTGTTCAAAGTTATGTCCAAACCAGCAGCAAAATCATCTCTCCTCATTTTGAGAAAAAGAGACATTCTTGTTCAATTTATATTTTAACAGTAGCATCTCATGGATTATCTCAGGAAAGATGGAAGATGAAATAACTGGTATTCTTTTCTTAAAGAGATTGGCTGTATGCGCCACATGTATTTTTTAGTCTAAGAAGTAAGAGCACCCACTTTTTTCTGCTCTTTTGGAACAATAGGGTGGTAGATTGGGGGGGGACGACTTAGCCCAGGAAGCAATAAAACAAAGCAAAAAGAACATTAAAGTTGATTTGATGAGTAATACGTGACATAAATAAATAGAATTATATATTTTTTAGTTTGCGAGCGCACACACACAAATGGAAGTATATAGATTCCTGTCTCTATATGATCCTATAATAATATGCATATCTATTTTTTTCTCCCTTACAATCAAACAAGGCCTAAATACAAAATGTAAAGAAATCTATCAAAGATTTCTCAGCCAAACTTGACTCCACCATGGCATTAAGATTAGGAATATTTATTTTTTTCTGCCATCAGTTATTCTTCAATACAAACGTTTGCACAGGTTGGTATGTTTGGGCTAGAATTATATCAAATCAGCATATTTTAAAGAAAAACTTCATGAAAGTTAGCATACATCAGGATTTAATTGCTGTTAAATGGCTCCCATGACTGGATGAAATTGTCTTGGAAAGTGCACACATAACTGATAGAAATAAGCATGAATAACGGATATATGTATACAAAAATCATTATGGGCTAGTTATAAAAATTAAATTTATTTAGAGTACATTGTTAATTGTTTAGTGACAGTGGCTATGGATATCAGGCCTTTTAAAGAAAAACCACTTTAATTGACAGGGTAGGATAACATAGATGCATTTGGGACACTTAAAATGGAATTAATTTGGAATGATCTAATGATCCAAATATTCCTCATCTACACATAAAATCCAATACACATTAAAACCAACTGAATCTTGGTGGGGTTTTTTTTCTGAGAAACTAAATGCAGACAAATGATCCAAGACACTTTACAAATATATGCAGTATTAAACATTGCACTTCCAAATAAATGGTTTGATATGTAACAAAAGAGGCACAGTAACAAAATAAGTCTTACACTCATTCTTCCTGCTATTTCTTGTCTTAGGGCTTCATTACATTTTTTCGGCAAACCACTACAGAGAGGGAACTTTGCATGTTGTTTATGAACTGGTTCAGTTTTACTGCTTGGGTAGGTCACCTGACAATATGATATCATGCTGATAGGACCAATATTAAGAGCACAGATTGATATTTTACATTGAAAGAAGTAAATGCTGTGAGCGGGTGCAAAAGAATATTCCAATTCAAAGTATTGTGGTCCTGCCAGAAGAGATCCACAAGCACAATCTGTGTCAACTTGGTGCTGTGCCTAGAGCTGAAACACAACTAGAAGGAGTCTAGTTAACCCATTTCCTCCAGACTCTGAAATTATCAAAGACTATCTTCTCAACAACCTTCTACAAAAAAGGTTGGAATCAAAGCCAAAATTATTTAACGCTGTTAGATCCTGGGATGCCTTCTTAAGAGGGAATCTGAAAAATATCTCTATTTTGCCGGTGTTACTGCCTCACTTTAGTTCTTAATGAAGGGCCCTACCATGTTCAATCAGACTTGCTTTATGCCACCCTTCAGCAGTGACCTCTTCTGCCACTATCGCTTCAAGTTCATATAGAACAGGGCTGTTAAACTCGCAACCCATGGGCTAGATGCGTCCATGCTGGCCATGCCCATGCTCAGTTTAGCAAAGAGGAAAAAAGTCCAGATACGTCACATGATACCGCCATGACTATGCAAGCTTGACACCCCTGATATAGAAGCACTCACAGTTCTTTTTCTTTTTTCTTTTTTTTTTTTTTGACACAGGTCCTCTGGTCACCACCAAATGGTCTCTGATGGGCTGGGTGTCGCGGCTCCAGTAGAAAATATATGTTTCCTTATGAAACTATAGGCAGTGCCTCAAGCATAGCAGCTGCAGAGATTTCTCAATAGCATCTATGTCTGCCATAAGAATCTTCAGTCCATTTAGCACCTCACAAATATCATAAGTCTCCTGCTTGGGCAGGGGGTTGGACTAGATGACCTACAAGGTCCCTTCTGACTCTGTTAATCTGTAATCATTGGGAACTCAGACTCAGCAGCTTAGAATTTCTGACTGCCCAACTCTTCATGCATCTCACAGGGTGGCTAAATGTTTGCATTTGGTTACAGAAGTTTGCATTTAATTTTACCTAGTGATGCCTTTTGGGTGCTATGTATATGTATATATGTATTGATGGCTCTTTCATAGGTCATGCTTTACCTTGTATTATTGAAGCTGTATGCACTTTGAATATTTTGTACAGTGAAGAGTATTGTATTTTATAAAAAATAATCATTAGTAGCAAGTATGAGAGTTGTAGTATGATTTCAAGAAAAGCCATAACTATTTGTATTATTTATTCATACTTAAACATGCTTGCATATGCTTCTATAGACTGACATCTATAAATTGCAGGAGCTCTCATGGAAACTGACAAACTTAAATGTGTCCTCTTCCTTTAAAACAAAAAAAAATAGGTTGATTTTTAAAAACCCACACGGTTTCAGCCAGAAGTGAAAAACTAATTGCTTATGGTTGCCATTAAAATGAAGTTTGAGATCCACTCCCTTTTATAACACAATTTGCACCAGGAGCTACTATTTGGTTATGGAATTTATCTGTAAATATAATTAAAAATTCAACCACTGAGTGCTCTGAATGAAGGGGTAAAATATTCATTGCAACACAGAGCACTCGAGCTACGTGATTCCCATTAACGTTAATGGGAGTCCTATGGCTAAATCCCTGAGCAACGTGATAAAAATTTACCCCCTAGTGTTTGCAGATGGAACAAAAGGATTATCTGACATAGCAACAGAAGAAGAATAAAATGAAATTTTAAAAGAGCCTCTGTGCTGATGTTTTGACCAGGAAATGATCGGGTTGATCAGCAAAAAGGAGAGTTTAATGAGAGATTTCTCTGTCATTTTTTTGACAGATTCAGCCCACTTCAAAAGCTTTCTTTAATATATTCTCTTTTAAGGTATGTTTTTTGGTGACACACACACACATACACACACACATATGCACGCACGTACGCACATAAATAAATTTTAAAAATGGTGAGATATTTCAAATTGATGGTTGTCTAATTTTGAAAAAGTGATGGACTGCAGATCATCAGTGTCAGTCTCTGATTTCCCTTTGGCTTCAGAACGAAGAGAAAAAAAATCTCAGTATTTTCCATGTGTCTCTAGCACTCAAACGTACCAGCAGAGGAATCCTAGCATATACAATCAGACTGGTTAATTGCACGTGCAAATGGTTGCTGGGGTGTGCAGTCACCCACTGAGTGTGTAAGTGCTAGCTTTCACAAGGTACACCCCATTTTGTAAACAGGACTTTGAATATTCTGAAAATGCCACTTACAAACGTCAGTAGCCAAGAATGGTCTTAAGTACCCAACATTCATTCTTATGCACAACAGTAACTCAAAAATGGCAAAACTGATTTGTTTATGCTTTTGTGCACTGGGCTCCAGTCTGAAGTGAATTTTTATGGGTGAGTTTTAAAACCTTCAACAATAGAGGGTTTATAATGGAAATGCTGATAGACGGTTATTATAGTGCTGGTCATAAATACAATACCATTTCATTTTATGTAACATCTTTCATACAAACTATCACAAAATGCTTTACAGTGAGTACTATCAATCGTAAGTCAGACAGAAAGAGGAAGTGAATTTAAAGGTAGTATTTTCTTCTACTGAGGGGAAAGAAGGATGAATTGAAGGGACAATACTGTAAACAGAGTCCTTGCATAGACATGAAAAGACACACTCTTCCTGACCATAGAATGAGTTAAGGCTCAAATCTGGAAAAGCATTGGGCCAAATTCTTATTTCAAAATGGAGCAGTCAAAATTCTTAGCTATTGTTATACTGGGATTTATAAGCAGGTGTATTCTTATTGACTCCTCAGGTTGCAATATATTCTCTAAATCACCTTTCCTAGATTAGGACTCTTTTGCTACTATTTATTTATTTTATTCCACCCATCTCAAAAAGTGACTTTTGTTCATGAATAAGACTTTTATCCATTGATGATAAGATTTTCTCTTGGGGCTTTAAGCCAATAGAAAAACTGGGAGGGGCCAAAGCAAGATATCTGCAGATAATCTCAAATATTCCTCCTTTCATCTTTTCTTCTCTCATTCCTTTTCTTTTAGACATTCCTCCTCACAATTATTTCATGGCTAATGAATTCCAAGCATGGGACAAAGCTATATTTCCAATGATACAGATGAATTGTTTGCAAGTACTATATTCAATTAGGTCAAAGACATTGGATTGCTCCCATTTGCATTCTTATGATCCAGAATCAAATCCAAGAAAATCAGAGTAATGAAGAGAAGGCCCAGTTGATATGCTTGGGAAGAGATATAGACCTTTGCCTAGATACTTGACTTACTGAAAATATCTTACTGTGGTAAAACCTTGTTTTATTCAGAATAATTTATCTGGCTTTGCCTTAGTTCATGATTAACAACTATGAATACATATAACTATGGATACATATCTCTTTTAGTTTGTGCCAGGAACTACAAGGTATCTGCATTCCATTCCAAGGCATGTGGTTGGTGTTTCATAAATTTATTTTCAATTGAACTGAATATATATTTTGTAGCTTATTTGTTTGTTTATAAACAATAAAAACCAAACCAATGATAGAAGAACAGTGTACATCATAGAAGAAAACATTTAACAAACATATAACCCCTAAAATAAGATGGAGGAAAGCCAGGTTTTCAAAAACTTTGTAAAAATACTTAGAGACCATATAGAAGATATCTGGGGGCTGCTATTCCAGAGATCAGTCATCATGACAGAGAATGCATGGCTGGGCAGAAGCTATTGGACAAAGATGATCATTCAGACAGGCTCAATGCACTTTGCATTGTACCCAGAATTTAACTATCAACCAGTAGAATCTCTGGAGCAGCAATGGTATGTCCATTACTTTCTGTGCCTCCTAGCTTCCAAGTTGTCTTCAAGGGCAGCTCCAGTTATAACACATTGCATTACTCCACCCATAGGATAATAGTACATAAGTGACCGTATGGAACTCTCCTCCTCCCCTCTCTGCCCACCCAGGACCAAGTACAACTGGTCACCAAATGAATCTGTGCAAAATTCTATTGGCCACAGGAAAACCCTCAATCTGTGCACCAGTCCTGAAGTAGGAATACTACTCCATCCAGGACTAAACATGGACAATTTTCAAAACATCCACAGCCACTTAGTGTTGTTGGGGTTGAGCTTGAACCTGTTTCTCAAAACTTCACAGCTTCTAGATGTTGGGACAAGGCTTTGGCAAGGCTTTCACTTGAACAGCCCAGGATATAAAACTTAGTGTCATCAGCATACTTATGATATCTGATCTCAAACATGGGTCACCTCTCTTATTGGCTTTATATGGATCTTAAAAACAAGAGGTGGGAGTATCAAATGCTAAGGCACCTCACAGATTAGGAATTTCAGCTGTGATCTCTTCTCACAGCCAACTCCAACTGGAACTGCTCTCAGAGAAAGGAGGATAACCACCATGCGATGCTTTAACTCCTGTAAGTTACCCAGAGGATTTTTTGATCAATGGTATAAAAGCTGCTGAAAGTTCAAGGAGAACCAGATCAGAGGCATCAGTCCCATCCCAGCTCCAACAAAGGTCATTCACAACACAGTCAGTGCTGTTCTTCTCCAAGGATTGAAGAAGACTCACCAGTAAATGAATGTAAAGCCTGTCAATCTGAATTTTCTTAATACTTGAAAAGCAATTAAAAAGCAATTCCAAAAGTGAATAAAAAATGAGGCTTGACTGAGCTTTTTATCCATACCGGCTATGTTAACGATTGTGAGCTTGATGGAATTCCCTTAATGCCCATTCACAAGCCAACCACAAAATCCTCAATTCCTGCAGTATATTTGATGTCCCTTTTTTCCAGAGATATCAAAAGTGGACAAAATTACACTTTCTGGTCATTGCTTGCTGCTGCCTCTCAATGAGCATTTACTTCTGTGAAACCCATTCCCATATGGCACCAAAAAAGCTCGTTAGTCATCTTCTGATAAAATCTTCTAGAAGAAAAGGGCTTTCAAATTTACCACTAAATTAAAGGCCACTAAATTAAAGGCTCAAATCCTGACCAAGCATCACTATATAGTCCTGACAGGAGGCTACAAACCCCTCAAAATTTGCATCCTTGTTACAATTCTGGTCACTTTATCTTCTAATTGTTAATCTCTTCAAGAACTGGAGAAATTCTGCATAACCGTACGGGTAAATTATCTGCCATTAGGCAATCACCTTGAAATTAATAATTCCTTTCTTCTAGGGCAGGGCTGTCAAACTTGCGGCCCACAGGCCGAATGCGTCACATGCTGGCCACGCCCACATCCACTTTAGCGAAGGGGGAAAAAGTTGCAATACATCATGTGATGATGCCGTGATGATGCAAGTTTGACACCCTTGTTCTAGAGAAATAAATAGGTAGACAGAGGTAGATATTAATATAACAAAGTAAGCAGTGCTGTGACTATCTGATGGCAAACATCTAGTCATAGAAATCTATTAAAAATTAATTTTGTAATATTACAAGGAAAAATACTGTGACTCTTGGTACTATGAACCCTGTATTCCTGTTTCTGCTTTATGATTTGCATACATAATTAACAGCTTCTTATAACTCATTAAAAGCACTGAAAATCATATGACAAACACAGAACAAATACTATAAAGGAAAAATGCAAATTACAAAAATACTAAAATAATAAGTTCTAAACAATGTTACAGATCCAAAATAAACCCAACCCATTCATTAGAGTTTAAAAAAAATAACATAAAAAGATCAGTATGTCATTTTTAGACCTTTGTTGTACACAGCATTATATGAGGTTGCATATGATTAGGAAATTTAGTATCATCGCCAACTAACCTTCTCATTCTATGGCTCAGGTTTCAATGACTGGAGCTCCACTAAAAAAGGAATCCCTGTGGATTTTGCTCCACTAGTCATTGTTAAACATAGGGAGTGGTGTGCACCTTCATTTCAAGGCCATTGAGCCAGTACTATCCAAAGACAGTTTCTGCAGCATGTGGTCAGCATAATGTCACAGAGCACTGTTACTTCCCACCATAGTGGTACCTATTTATTTACTTGCATTTGCATGCTTTTGAACTGCTAGTTGGCAGGAAGGAGGATGGGAGCTCACCCTGTCATGTGGCACTCAGGTCTCAAAGCTGGGCTGCTGGCTTTCCAGCTGACAAGCCCAATATCTTAACCACTGAGCTCCAAAGGGTATGTAAAAATGATTTCTCATGAATATTATATATATAAAGTCACATAGCTAGAAGAATAAATTAGGATAATATAGTATGTGTAAGATAATACAGTGATAGATTATACTTATTCATATAACAAATATCCTGAGAACAATGGTGGAAATACAGAAAATATGTCAATGGCTCATCTTTATTCACTACATGCATATCTGATGTTCTGAACGTTGATAAAGCTAAACCAGTTATAAATAGGTTGATTTTTGTTATGATCTTAAGCCTGACTCTTTTTTAAAAAACTTTTGAATAAATGGTTCAATGTAGCTTCCTTGCAAGGAGCAGCTCTCTGAAACCATTTTCAGTGATTCCAAGTCTTCCCCCTGCCTGGAGTAAAATTAGTCTACTTGCCACCTCTACATTCTACCTACATTGTCAGCTCCATTTTTCACAGAGCCATCTTCAGTCTGCTATTTCTTTCATGGATGTCCAACAAGCAATATTTTGTGAAGTACAGCTTATTCTAGGGAGGGAATGTTCAGACCAGATAACTGCATTCTGTCAGATCATTAAAAATGTGTAAATATAAGAAATGTTTATGATTGTCAAGTTCCTCACAGCTAGCAAACCAGGAAAACAAGCACCCTATAGATTTCAGGAAGGTATCTTCAATCTTTAATAGTAGTCTTCTAAACTAGAAGAGGAATTCCCAGCAGAGTTGTAGTGACTCACTTAAGGCAGAATTCTCTGACCTTGAGAATGGTGAAGAAATAAGTGAGCCATTAAAACAGACTTTTAGAAAAGAGGATTCTATCCTGGAAAAGAGAAAGCATGAGAAAGAAACTCAGAATCTTCCCACCTTGATTTTGTGTGGCATAAGATGGGAGAAAGAGAAATTTTGACTGGCTTCAAGGTTCTATAAGCCAGGTGTCAAACTTGTGGCGTCAAGTTCCTGTCATGTGACTTATCATGACATTTTCCCCCTTCGTGGAGCTGGAGTGGGTGTGGCCTGCACATGACGCATCTGGCCCATGGGCCACCAATTTGACACCCCTGTTCTATAACAATGCAAAACATCAATGGCATCTCCACTGCTTGTTTCTTTACCTTGCAGATTTGCAAGCTTAAGCAAGAAAGTTGTTGGGTTTGTTTGAAGTAATCTTCAAGTTACAACCATGAAAGAACTTGCCCATCATGTTCATAAGTCACAACACCCACAAATCAGATCACCCTTATGACAAATCTGATTTTGTGATCTTTTTTGTGGTGATCATCAAGTAAACATTTCAGGCATAAAGTTTTCTGCCAAATTGTAATTGCTGTACCACAGGACGGGGGGGGGGGGCACTTTCACCTATGACTATGTCTTCTGTTATCTTGGCAAGTTACCTGCACTATCTTTAAGTGAGAGAGGGAGAAATGATTATCTCATTATTGTTGTTGATGAATTGCCTGGTGTGAATTTGCACAAGAAGGTGAAGGAATGATTACATCAATAGCACTCAGACTTATATACTGACCCATAGTGCTTTATAGCAGGGCAGTTTATGATGTCAGCATGTTGCCCCCAACAATCTGGGTCCTCATTTTACCAACCTGGAAAGGATGGAATGCTATGACAACCTTGAACCCCATTAGGATAAAACTCAGGCTATGGGCCAAGTTTGCATGAATACTGCGTTCTAACCAGGGCTCTTATTATGACAAGGAATTGGTATAAAGGTATGTAGACCTGATTTGGAGTATAGAGAAGAAAATGAGTGAGTGGTTAAAGGGGACTTTTAGGAGATTACTCCGTTCAAGGAATAATGACAGCATGAGAAAAATCCTTAAATAAGACTACCTCAATTTGGTTTGGTGTAGAATTGGACATAGAGAAACACAAATAGGGTGTCCAGATTTTGTACACTACCCTAGCACAATAAATAACATTCTTGGAATCTCTGCTATGACTGTTTTTTGACCATGCTTACCTCAAAGGGATGACACTTCCAAACCCTTTCTTCCCATGTCTTTCACATGTGGACTGTCATGAGTCTTCTCACCTAAATGGAACGTTTCCCCTTTCTTCTCATGTCTAATAACTGTGATCTCCTGGTTTAAATGCTTAAAGCATTTGTGTATAAAGATGCTTGTGGTGATATCAGGTGTCTTGATTCAGGATATGAAAGTATATGTATTTTTATGCAGATGATGCCATATTGCTGGCTGAGAACCCACATAATCTGCATCAAATGCTAGATAGATTATACAGTGCAATTAGGAACATAGATCTGAACATTAAAGTGTCAAAGACCAAGTATCTGTTTTTGACAGGGAAAATGGAGTGAGTGATTGTAAGTTGCACATAAATGGTGAAAAACTGGAGTAAATGCATGCATTTGTGTATCTGAATAAAATGCTCACTCAAGATAAGAAAAATGGCTAGAAAAATACTGGTAGAAACACTGTGAATACTAGTAGAAATGTAGTGTGTATTATGTTGCCAGGAATAAATATCTGTTGCAAAAAAAGGGGGAAATATCAATCTATAAGAGCATGCCTCTACCAAATGAAAATGAGAGATGGCTATGAAAATAGAAAAATAAGTGTGTGGTAAGAGAAGAATTGTTAAAAATGTTGAATGAGTGCAGACTGAAAACACCAATGATTGACCAATATGAAAGAAAATTTTGATATGACTTGGTCAAATAATGAATGACAAGCAAATTGCAAAATAAATATATGAAGAAAAAGTAAATGGCCTGAACAGAGAGGGAGACCTAGAATTCTGTTTGGAGATGAGCGCCTCAAAAAGAGAGAGGTAGAAATTTAAAGAACAAACAATGATGTAGAAAGTGGCATATGGGCACAGTGGAAGGAATAATGATTTGCAATGATAGAAAGGTATGGAAACATATAAATACACTTGGATTCATTTTCTATGCCTTTATTTATTTTAGATTACACTTTTTCACCCCTTTCCTACATTCTGCATAATGTTGCATATCTCCAAACCCAATAGCATAAACATAGGTATGTATGAATGTATGTACAAAACAAAACAACCTAGGTATCCTCCAGATGTTTTGGTCTATAATTTTTATAATGTGTAACATTTTTGTCTTAACTTCTCATAATTCCAGGTATTATGAAATGTGAATTCAGAAATGTCTACTTCTGCTATGAACTGATTTTTGTCTATCATGTTCAAAATCTTTTTCAAGTAACAGTCCTTATCTCTTACACTATTTGTTTGTTTTTCCTTTACACCATTGTTTTGCATTCTTTCTACTAAAAGCAATCTAAAATAATGCTAATAAATGTTTTATTTTTACCACTTTATAAATTTAGTTTCATTCTTTTATTTTAATTCCTGATTTATGCCTCGGTTAATATCAAATCCTTTGACTGTGCATCCTAATGATTTTTCAGTCCTGACTCTGGATTGTTCTTTTAATCCTTCCACATATTTTTTGCTTAGATCCTAGTTATTATTTTGGGCTGATTTGTTCTCAAGATCCCTCTGATAGGATCAGACTGGATCCTCATATTAGAAGAAAAAGTGTTGAGCAAATGTGAATGTGAGAAATATATGTTTAACACCCATGTATTTGTAAACATTTTTGCTAGAGAATATGTGATGGTGGCAACTTCTCAGTGACTACATATATGGACAAACAACTTTTTGAAACGTTGGCTAAATCATGAGAAAAGATGAGGCAACACTGTAAAGATGGCTAAATTGTTGCGTTTTCACCCATGATAAATATAATATTGAACCTCTGAGCTTTGAAGATACATATTCAGTTTTAAAGCAGCTCCCTGCTTTTATCTACATTGCATTAGTGACACTCCTTAGCAGTATGTTTCAGCACAAACTATGGTGTTGGAGTGACTTATATAAATGACTTATTTCCAACAGCACACATTTCTCTTTGAAGTTAACATAAACACTGGCATTTTCTGGTTCCTGAATACTGGTTCTTCTCACCTCTCACCTCAGATGAGTTTTTGCTAACTGGGAGTGTCTTCCATTTGTCCTCATTGGCATTGAACGAAGGCTGCCTCTTCTCATTTCCCTCTTATGTGCTGTTGCAGTGACAGGGTTAAATTGCTAATAGAGGTTTCATGAGGTCTGCCAAAGCCCACTTTTCAACACTTACATCTGTTCAACAATTATTACAGCATTTTTGTCATAAAAAATTCAACACCCTGAGTGTCGTGCTAGCAAAACCTGAAAATTTATGCAGTGAATAGAATAGCTAATTTCTCTAAGGAAATGGGGGTGGGTGGGTGAGGGATGGGGGAAAGAGAAGAAAACTACAGATTGAACTAAATTCTCCAGCACGGTATCTGCACACATCTGACTCCCTCTTTAGATTTTGTCACCATGTAGCAGATGCCTGAGAAACACTAGACCTTGCAAAACAGATTTATGCCTTCGAAGAAACAATGTTTAAAGCTCAGAAGGGTGCTGCTGTGCCCAGCTCACTATGTCATGATCAAATTGCATTTAAATTGCAGACTTGACTTAGGACAGCATGATGATTTTGCTTCTTCGCTACACTGTATCACTGTAGAATAAAGCTTTTTAAAATGCGTATATTTTATTAAAAGAGAAAAAAAAGCAGACATGAAAGAGGAATTGTGAAAGGACAATTGAGGAAAAAGTGGATTATTTAATCTCAGAGATTTTTTTTTGTAAGTGCAAGAGAATTTTCCATAAAAGGAATACATTTCTTTTCCCCCAGAAATGATGTTACTTCTTTTTCCCATAAGGCTTGGAATATGGATTCTATATGGAAATTAAAGCTGTCTAGTTAGAATGTCAATGGACTGGAACAACAGGCCAGAGGCAATCACCTTCAATTCTCAAGGCTCACCCTTGCTTCCAGGAGTGGTGGTTTCAAGTCACCATGATAATTGCAACAGTGATGAGAGTCTTGCAGCACTGCAGATGTAGCAGAGAAGATAGAGAATGAGGGAACTGTTTGTTTCTAGGAATCAGAGGATGGCTCAAAAAGGATTTACCCTGCATAACTTACTTCATTAGTTCTATGTATAATATTATCCAGAATAATAGCTTAAGCTGAATATGTGAAACTCAACAATAAAAACACAACATATGAATAATGTGAACATTTTATCACAGGTGCAAAATGTATATAAACTGAAGGATCCAACATCCAGATATTTGGGGACTGAGATTCCAACTTCTCTGTAGGATTCTAATTTTGGAAAGTTTGCCTACAAGTTCAACAAAATTCAACTATTAATATCCATATATATTAATCTACAGATATTAAAAGGTACTCAAGATGCTTTACTTCTTTACTTTAGCATAGAAAATAAAACATTAGAAATAATTTGCTATTTATATAGACAGAGTATCTTTTGTACCAACCAATGAAACACACTGAGATTAAAAAACAAAACTGAGCCAGGTGGGCAGATTTAGATGACTATAAAATATACTTTGTTAAATAAAATAGGGGCCTGGAAGCCACCCACAAGCACTTGTATTGCTTTTTTCCCCATTGAAATGCTTTTTGTCCAAATAGAATTTAAGCCCTAAAATAAAATGCTCGGTTGTGATAAAAATGATCATGAAAAAAATAAGCAGAATTAAGTGCATTTCTTCCACACATATGTCTTTGTTTCAGAACAGCTACATGTCCAAATATCAAAACATGAGCAAAAATTAACCTACGTGCTTAGTTACCGGAGCAAAATTTCTTTATTGGGATAGAAACAGATATGAATACAATTTATTGTACAGATCTTCCCCTGCCATTTCCCAACAATTTTGTACAACAGCTTTACACCCCCGACAGATGATACCAGAAGAGAAAATTAGGGACTTGATATAAATATGCAAACATTTTCATAGATAATTCAACAAATGGAAACAGGTTTAAGAACTACTGGAGTGCTGTTATGGCTCAGTTCTACTGTTGATGTATTTGTGAGTTAGCCCTAGTTTCTGGATAGGCAACAATGCATCCTCATCTCATTTGTTTACACATTAATTCTATCAAGTTGATTATTAATACCCTCATTTTGTAGATAAGGGATTGTGTCTTAGGGTGGATGATTCATCCAAGCTGCAATTAAGCATCAAATCCATGCATCAGTTGTGCAGTAAACTTAGCTCCTCATAGCTCAGTCCAGAATGCATCACTAGACTACATTAAGGACTGACAATATATGCTATTATTTAATGAAAGAATGAAAAGTTAGCAGTTAAGTCAGATTAAAGGATAACTATCATTATCACAAAATGTGTTACCCATATCTTCTTTATCATATCTTCCTATTTCAAGCAAGGTCAAAACATTATTGTTTCTGGCTCCATTAACTCACTTACCAAAACACCATTTATATAAATATTCTGATTATGGAATTTATGATTCTCATTTGCTATTACTATTTAGTACTTTCTTAATTCCCCTGCCTATTTCAACATCCATATTTGTTCCATATTACAAACTTCTCCAAATTGTATGAAGTGATTGTCGTTTTTTGTTCCAAATTTGATCCTAAGAAGGCTCGGAGTATTTAATATGTAGTTTGAGCCAAATGAACATTTAGAGACAAATAAAATTAATTCCCTCCAAAGTATTCTTTTTAAAATAACATAAAACACAATTTCAACTATAGGAAAAAAAATTATATGTCATGCATTACAGTACATAATGCCATAAATACTATAAATATACAGTTGCCTAAATGTGATTTCCAAGTAGTGTTTTACAAAACCTCTAAGGAACTTTTACTTAATCTGGCTCAATAATGCTAAGGAAACTGGTATTCCAATCTATTCATTTTTTATGGTATTAACAGAATAACAGAGGTGGAAGAGACCTTGGAGGTCTTCTAGTCAATCCCCTGCTCAAGCAGGAAACCCTATACCATTTCAAACAAATGTCATTGAGTATTGGACATGAATGGACTGTTTCTTAATTTAAAAACACTATGTAGCCTTTCTAACTTCCCCTTATTACTCAACCAAACATTTTTTTCCTTAATCATGAACTACAGTGATGTTATATACAAAGTGCCTGATAATGTCATAAAAATACACATTAGAGTAAAATATGTCTGTGCTTCTTATGAGAAAACAGCCAAACAGCCATTTAAGAAAATGCAAAATGTTTTGAGGATAAATCACACAAAATATTTGTACACGCCTGGCAATGAAACCAGTTGATCATAGTGATTTGTGAAGCTGTAGAATCACATATCTATCATTAAAACAAATATACATCAAACGCACTGCATTCCACAACATCTATTATTACTGAACTAGGATAGATTCCCATGAGAATATTGTGACAAAGAGTAATAACATCACACTTGTATGTTCCATAGAGTATGATGTTTATATGAGTTGGCCTTTGTATATTTTCAATTTATTTTATTCATAAAAATAGGTCACTCAAGAGCACAGTCCAGCTCTCCATTGTATGCTGGCAACAAGCACTGACTTGGTGAAAATATATTTAAAACACACAGTTAGTAAAGAGACAGAAATAATTTCTTTGTGACTTTTCCATTTCCACAGTAGCTTCTTACCAATAAATATCCCCCATGGAACCACCTTATTACCAAAGGAAAGAGCATTAATCAAAGCAGGGTCTGAAATACAAGGTACATATCATATACCATATTCAGCTCTGTGGTTGCAAATCAAACGTAGCAAGCAAATTGAGTACTTCCACACTACAGCTTGACTTAATCCTTTATGTCAAAAAATAAACATGGAAACAAATATTTAATCTGTTCAAATGCAAATGTGGATGAATCTTTAGATGGCATTGTCAAGAACAGGGATGTACAGATTGGTGTGAATCCAATCTACTTTACTTCCCATTTTACAGAGCAGATTTCCATGTGACAGATTTATGTGTAGATTTCTAATTAAAACATCTGGACATAAATTTGCTGGTCAGTTTATGGATTTTTTGGAGTGGGAGTGGGATGTAAGTTACATTTGAGAATATATAAATAGCCAGGGGTTTGTTTATTTATTTATTTTAGCGATATGGTGTCTTTGTATTGTATCCATTTTTGGTAGATATGATTTTATATTTTGTATTTGGTTTTGTTGTACACTGCCTTGGAATGTTTCTATAACAAGAAAAGTGGGGCATTAATTTAATAATGAATTGTTGTTTTTTTTAAAAATAGCTTGTGAATTTTTTTCCACAGCATACATGCTTCACCTGCTCGCAGTATGTAATTTTTGCTTTTCTTTAACATTTCTGGAATGAACAAAACTTTACTATACTGTGAAAGTGCCGGATTTTTCCTCTGAGAGAAATAATATAAAGTTACTTGAATTTGATTTCTAATGACAAATTGTTATAGATAGTCCTACATAAAAAGCAATTCTGTTTCCCAAAGATCTGTGATGAAAGCGTTACGTTATGGTAAAGAGTAAATCTTATGCTTCAACCATATTTCTGATATAAATGTTGATTTTACATTGATTTTATCCTAAACTTGATACTCAATAATATATGTGGATTGGCTATGATCCAGTTCAAATTGCTGACTTATTTTGGATTGTTGATATGATCCCATTCACAAAATTCAACTGATTTAGAAAATTAAGTTTGATTTTTTTCATAACCAAATATGTTTGTGTGTGTGTGAGAGAGAGAGGGAGGGCAACTGTTGCCTATGTAAATGACTTGATCTGAAGACAATTCAGCCAGATTTTCAAATCTATTTTGTGAATAAGATTGATGACTCACATTGACTTGTTCAATTGCGTGCAATACTCTAATCCTAATTAAAACTGGAGTTGAAGTTAATATTAAATCACATTATGTTCTGCTATCTTGCTTGGCTCATTTTTTTTCACTGACCACTCATTAAAGTGCAATTTGTTGTCTTGTGATATTGTATGCAATAAACTGAAGATAACCCCCAAAAAAGAAAGAAAAAAAATAAGTAAAATCAGATAACTCCTCTCAACAATGTAGAAATAAGAATTTCTAAGCCACAAGCTTTCTGCAGCTAACTCTGTACATACATGAAAGACCAAACAATGGTTTGGTGTATATTAACTCTTCTTTTGCTCTTATGTCACGTACATGCACTCATAGACTAAAATGCTTAAATGATATGAAGAAGCCTATATCAGCAATACTAAGTTCCTTGAAACCTGCCTCAGATAAACAGATCTGAGAAATTTCAAAAATTTCTGAAAGGAATTTCTCCTTGGAGTTGTTTAATCGAGAAAAACACTATCTTTATTTTTTTTTCTTCTGCCAGTATATAGGATATTTTTTCTAGAATTCCTACATACCTCTTTATTATGAGGTAAACAGTAATCATACCAATACAGTTGCATGCAAAATTTTATGCAGATTAAACATGAAAAGAAAACAGGGAAGGTTTTAGAGATGCTAATTCCAGCGGTGGAGTTGTTCAACGTACGTTACATGCCCCCTTTAAAAAAAAGAATAATCACCTTTGTGGCCTCTTATCTGAATAGAATTTACAATAGTTTTCCCTTTCTTTCCTCCAAAATAAATCGTAATTATTAATCTTAAAAGAAAAACCAGAAATCATTTTAGAAGCAAAAGGGGTGATCATTAGAATGCCAAAATAGTCAACTGCAGAACGAGAAAAAACACATTTTCAAAATCTTTGTCATTATAGCAGCACCATGACTGAATTTCCCCAAGTACAAAATATCTACAGAATCCATTAGGCTTCCAGGAATGTGCAGTTTTCATCAATCAACTGAATGTGAACAGTTATATTTTAACTTCCAGAGATTGTATTAACCAGTGCTTTAGTTGTGACATACATACACAAAGGGAGAGATAAAAATGTGCCCATAAATAGAAAAAAATTAGAAGACATTAACAAAGATGGACACCAAATGACACCAGTCCTGAATGAAAATACCTTGAACACCAGAGAGGCTCTGGTGAGAAATGCATGCATTTTATTTTAGATTCAAATGGGAGAAGAGAGGGCACCACTCCTTCTTCAGTGCCCTTCCTGCCATGTTGAGAGTCAATAGCCAATCACCTCAGTAATCTTATGCAATCCTTCACAAGAATGTTTATTTCTCCAAAATCTCTTAAGTAACAGAATCTGCTGTCAATGAGGAGAATCCGGTAAGGACATTTCTGACATCCATCACAAGTCTGTCACAGTGAATATTTCATGTGACTGAGCCAACACAGAAGTACTTTGTGTTCAGTATCATGGGAATGTGGATTTTAAAATAGACAACACAAAGATGCTTTCACTTCCGAATTTTTTTAGTGTAAGATGTATAGTATAGTGCAATCCAATATATGTCCACTCAGAATTAAGTCTTACTGATTCTGGTAAGACTTATTTTTTCTTTATGCATGAATACAAAATTACTGTTGCTGTCATCTGCCTAAATCAATCCACTACAGGATGAAGGCCTCTTTACTGCAGGTTATGGATGGTAATCTACCAGACTGATCCAATGCAGGTTGACTGATAGACGTCTTTTGATTTTCTAGTCTAGAGTTGTGAGACAATGATTGGCACAAAGTCAGCCAGCCAGTTTTTTGTGCCTAAGAGAAGACTAGAACCTGTGTTTCCCTCCTCCTAGTCCAGCATTTTAACCACTATACCACACTGACTCTTATTGATGGGTATGTGTCTGTATATTTATATGCTCTGTGTGTGTGTGTGTGTGTGCATGTGTGCGTGTAGCACTCATATAGAAAATTAATCTTGAGAACCTAAATATGTATACGAGATTAGATGTTTGTATATGCACATGTTTAAAAAGTTTTTTTTCTTGTCCCTATGACTACAAATCTATTCTTGAAACTTGTTGATCTTGTCTGTGAACTCCCTGAGAAGGACTTCACACTCTTAGATGCATCAGTTTGATCATTCAAAATAAGCAGTTCCATGCAGACTGGCATAATATAACAAATTAGTCACATCTGCTCCAGTGCACTCTCCAGATGTGCATTTGCTTTGCACACAGAGAAACAGTACCTAGCATTCTTCTTAGGTTCACACTGTAGGAATTTTAACTCTATATTTTAACACTATGCATTTTCTTTTCTTAACTCTATACACTTTTAAAATGATTCTTTCTATTCTTACCATAGAATAACCTCTACTTGAACAGTTTCAACAATGATGCAGGCTATGAAGGAACTAATATGTGTGTTGGGTTTTAGATATATAAAAGCTTTCCCTGTCCAATCACATGTGACTCTAGGGTGCAGTGCTCATCTCCATTGCTTGGCCGAGGGAACCAGAGTTGTCTGAAGACATTTCCGTGGTCATGTGTCCAGCATGGCTACACACCAAATGCACATGGAACAATATTATCTTCCCACCAAGTGGTACCTATTAATCTATTCACATTTGCATGCTTTCAAAATGCTAGGTGGGCAGTAGCTGAGGCAGGAATGGGAGCTTACCCCATTGCACAAAATACTGGGGTCTCAAACTCAGGCTGTCAGCTTTCCAGCTGGCAAGTTCAATGTTTTTAACCACTAAACCATCATGCCCACCCTTTAGATATATAAGCTTCACATAAAATACACCAATCATCAAATGCAGTTCCAAGGCACAACTTCTAGAGTCTGACTGGGAAAAATGACCTTAATAATGTCTCTGTATGCTGCCTAAGGCAGAGGACAAAATGATGGTCCAACCCGCTCTGTTCCATGTATTGACAATGATTTGAGTGGCACTCAAATACTAAGTTAATATTTATATATTTATAGACTACTGAAAATAGGATTGATTCAAAATAATTTATGATACAATCACAAGCAAAAGACAGAATAAAAACTAGAAATAAAAATCACTCAATGACCTAAAAGTAAACCTAAAAGCTTTTGTGGAAAAGCTCCATTTTCATAACCTTCTGAAAAGATGCAAGTGCCAGCTGAACCGTTGGGGGGAGGCTATTCCACAAGATGTATGGCACCACTCTTCTTCACATATGTGAGGACACCTGAACATCCTCACTTCGAATAAGTGTACAAGATGGATCATAACAAAATGTTGGAAAGATACTCTTCACCTTTCACTTTAAAATAATAGGTATCACTTAGCAGACACTGATTAGCAGTGTCTAAGTAACAGAAAATAGGGATCTTCTCTGACAATCACAGATTCTATGAGCAGCATTGACAGTAATGGCAACAACAGCACAACAGCATTTGATGATTTCAGACTCCCAACTCATAACAGCATTTAAAACTCTTCTAAAATGGTGTTTATTATTAGACAACACCAACTATTGCTGTACTGTATTGGTATCATGCAAAACTCTAATAGGATGAGTCATTTTGAAGGCAATGCAACTAAACCATTCTATCGAAGATATGTAAAGAGAAGTTGTATGGCATTTTTACTTAGAGATTGGAGCATCCAAACTTTTATTTCACATGCTCCACTGTAGGCAATTCCCATGGACTTTCTGAATGTTCAGAAGTATCTTGCCTCAAAGCAAATAGGCTACTCAAGACAGATTAGCCTTGCCTCAACAGTTCATAGTTCACAAGGGGAAGCGAGGGAAGGGAGGCTTCACTTTTAAGCACTTCGAGCAGCAAATCGTATTGCATCTATTCTGATACTCAAATGTTGAGTCGGGATGCACCCACTTTGCATAGCCCTATTTTTTATCACCTCCTATTCAAGCAGAGAATTGAGCATCAGAGGAAAAGGCTTGCCTGAAGCCATTTAAGATAAAGTAGGAATTTAAGGATTAACATCTCAATTTTAGTCACTATGCTACACCATCTCTCCGCTTCTTTCCCTGAAAATGAAAAATAATAGTGATCCCGAAAAGAAGCCCCCCGCCCCCACCCCAATCCCATGCAATGTGTTTAATCAAATCCCTCAACTTTTAGGCAAATAGTAACTCTCTCTCTCCCTCTGATTCTTTAAAAAAAAACTTTATTCTCTCTGTAAGCCTTAAAGACAAATTTTGAGAATGAAAAATAACAGCTAACCCAACTGGCTTTATTTGAAAAGCTCCACTTGGCATTATTTTTAATTGTAAGCACAAACAGGTTTGCCAGCAAATACTGGCTCACTTGAGTTTCGTTTATGAAATGGTCATTAAGTTCATATCAAACATGTGTGTTTTGGAGTTAAAATAATCCTTTAAAACAATGTGATAGAATAAGTGATCATTTGACAGAAGTGCTTCTAATGAATTAGATTTCAAAACATTGGAAAGTCATTCAAGGAAAACCTTTTTTTTTTTACCTTACTGAAAACATATCGTTAGCCTTAATTTAAGTCAAGGTGAAGTTGGAACAGACATTGCAGAAAATTGTTGAGTAACTATTGTTTAATCCCATTTATGGACACTTTCAACAATGACATAGATATAATGAGATATTTAAAATCCTTGGGCCAATCTTTTGCTAATGCTTTTTACAGTGGAAAAATGAATAATTCAATATACACAAGTGAATCTCTTGCCTGCTTTTTCTTGATTTGTTGGGTGCATGTAACATAAATTATGAAACCAATCTATTAATGACTCAAACTGGAATCTAGTTTTCTTTTCTTTACATAGGGGCCTTCAGCTATGAGTATCATAATAAGTAGATCAATAAAATGTGCTTTAGTCAAACATTTGCCA
Source organism: Oxyrhabdium leporinum (assembly GCA_032468155.1). Lineage (NCBI taxonomy): Eukaryota > Metazoa > Chordata > Lepidosauria > Squamata > Cyclocoridae > Oxyrhabdium > Oxyrhabdium leporinum. The sequence goes on from JANHFL010003370.1 coordinate 21,562, forward strand.
TGTGCTAAAATTAGAACTGAGCTGCTGTTATTGAATATTCTGTCAACAAATTTCCTTCTCAAGGAAGATAGCAAAAATATTAGCAAGTGGCAACATTATCTGGTCAGCTTGAAATGACAATATTCAAGTATTCCTTTGTCTACTTCCCACCCACCCTCAAATCTCCTTTTTCCCACTGTCCCCATCAGAAATTAACATGTAGAGTAATTTGTAGGGTCAATAGACAATAAATGTATTAATACTAAAGATCTGTTCCATGTGTCAACACTTAGCAATAACTCTTCGGTGGAAGGTTTCTGAGATTTGCATAACAGTTCTAATGTCATGAGTTGACTTCCAGATTCAGACCTTTTCTCACCAGTATTTATGACATTAGTAATCTCAGTTTTGTACCCTCTGGGAAAACTTTCCTTCAGGGCTCCAGAAGTACCAAATGCTATTTCCCCCACTTTCATAATCATGATGCACGAATTCTTAAATCTTTGGTATATGAGAAAAGCCTTGAATTTGTGTGAATGCTACAAAAACCTTTGGAAATGCTCATATTGGTCCTTCCAAAAGTTGATAGTTTTCTGAATGGAGTAGGGAAACTCTCTTGCATATTTTCCCGTAACATTATAGGTAGTCCTCAACTTGTGAACACAATTGAGTCCAAATTTTCTGTTGCTAAGCAAGATAGCTGTTAAGTAAGTTTTGCCTCATTTTATGACATTTCTTGCCACAGTTGTTAAGTGGATCACTGCAATTGTTAAGTTAGTTACATGGCTATTAAGTGAATCTGATTTCCCGTTTAGTTTCCTTGTCAGAGGGTCACAAAAGGCAACCACATGACCCCAGGACACTGCAGCAGTCATAAATACATGCCAGTTGCCAAGTGTTCAAAATTTGATAATGTGACTGTGGCTATGCTGCAATACTTATAACTGGGGGGGGGGGGGAGTCAGAAATCACTTTTTTCAGTGCTGTTGTAACTTTGAACTGTCACTAAACAACTGGTTGTAAGTCAAGGATATATGCATTTAAATATTTTAAATAATGTTAGTAGGAAAGTTAAACAAGAAACCAAATGCACAAAGGTAGGCATAACAGCCACAGACAAATTAGAAAATAATTTTCAAAGTGCCTAGTTCACAGGTTTTGAATTTTTAACAAGTATTTTTCAATCCTCTTGATATCTGACATTTGAAATACATTAGTGTATAGAATAATGTTTTCTCAAGTACCTGATGATCATTTCCTCATTTGTCTTTAGTTAATCAAGTATCACTTAACTGCAATGAATGACTTTAAGAGTAGTCATAGTTATGAGTAGTTCATATGACTGAATCTGATTGTGCAAAAAAAAAAAAAAAAGCCTGATTCTGAAAGCTCACCAGAAATTCTACAGAGAATGGCATAAAAGAAATAATATAAATTAAAGCAGAAAAAGAATTATTACAGAAACAAAACACTGCCAAAAATATCTGTATTTGGCATCTGAAAAATAAATTTAGTTGGTGAATTGTTTCCATGTTATAGTTCTACAACTCATTGTGAAAAGGTAGACAAATAAAATTTTCATTATTAGAATTTATAAAATGCTGACATGAATAAAGTTTAGCAAAAAGAAGAAATATTGCTTTTATTCTGTTTAAGTAAAACATTTTTTTTCAGATTATGTTATCATTTAACCATTACAATGGAAACATATGAATCAGTTGTAATCTGAATTATGTTTCATTTCTCTCCCCCAGATTTTGATAAATTAAGATGAAGAATACTGATTTGACTTAGACCAATTTAGATGACACCTTATTCAACTTCTGAAGTGTGATTCAGAGAACGTGAAGATATTTATCTCCTTTCAGCTATCAAAGAATGTCCCAGAGAGATGTCGAATTTTACCGCTGAACAGAATTAAGAGTTGCAGATATAGTAAATCTTTTTGAATCAGGTCTAGCAGTTTTGGTGATAGACTTATGTGAACTGGAAGAGGGAAACTGGGGAGAGTTAAGAGTAGTGTCTATAACATTTTTTTATTACTGACAGAATTAGATTACATTTGTCAGGATTAGATGATATGTGGCTTTAGCTTTCTCTTCCTTTGGGACAAAGTTTGCACATTGTGAAATAAATTTGGAGGTTTTCATATGAAGATAATATTTAAAATTCTTTATTTTCCCTGTTTGTTGGGTGATTTCAGATATTGGAAACCTACTCCTTGGGAAGAATTTTTTTAGAAAAATAGGTATAGGGATTTTTGTCTAATTACTGTCAAAAACTATCTGTCAAGGTACCGAGTGATAAACCCAACCAAAGCAAGCATGATTGAGACGATCCAATCTCTTTATACAAAACTTTATCGAGTATAACATTTCAGCATGTTTGAAGGCAAAACCAGATCTAGAGCTTTCCCAGGCTAACCCTTATAGTTAAAGTTCAAATTCCCCCCACCCACCCCAAATTAGCTCAGGTCACATTGTCCAATACGGTCTCTGGATATCGTTATGGGAAAGTCTCTTTTGGCTTCTGTAAACACCTATTGAAATGTTCCTTGGTTCTCATGCCGACATCTTGATGTCTCCCTCTCTCTCTCTCCATAGTTCGTTGGCAAGCTGAGATGTGATAATAGTTACAACAGCAAAAGTATTTTGAAGCTTGACACTATCATGAAATGAGAAAGAGTTTGGTGCAATGGACTGATTTTCTATATCCTTAAGTTGTGTTTAATTGCAAGTCAATAAATGTCAGCCCTTCAAGGTTGACCAAATCAGTAAAGAGATACTGCAGGTATTCCAGAAATACTAATAGTATCATTGTAGAGCATAGGAACAGAGTCTCTTAAAACCATGTCCAAGTTTTTCTGTGTCCCATGTTATATTAAAGAAAATAAAGCTGGGGTTATTTTGGTTTTCTTTTCTACATTTACTTCAATCTCTAGAGACTGTAGTGTTTTCTGCAAGCCATTATATTGAGCATGAATCATTACTAAAACTCTCAAGCTTATGTGGTAAGGGCAGTGTGGGATCTTTCTTAAATCCCCTTATGTCAGAATGGCAACCATTCAACTATTTATCCATTAAATTTCAGATATTTTTTTTGTGTAGAAACATGCAAAATAAAATCTGCCACTTTTGTTGTGCATAATTTACCCTAGTAGTCAGATTTAATATATATTTTCCCTAATATGTACATATTTTACTGTGTTAACACAATGTACCCACTGTATTTATTTTGTGTGTGTCCTTCTTAAAACAGAGCAGATTATGTACATGAGCCTCTAGCCTACACTGTCAAACTCCATGAATTACATGCTATGCAGGATTTCATTTTGACAGATCTTGAATCCAAAGACAGAATCAGATTGTTCTCCTTGCCAATTTGCAGCAAGCACTTGTTGACAACAGAAGTTAAATAGTTTTCTCTTTTCCTCTCTTCT
>JANHFL010003370.1:87494-103185 GCA_032468155.1 Oxyrhabdium leporinum
TACACAGATACATATATATATCTCCTCTCTCTCTCTCTCTCTCTCTCTCTCTCTTTCTCACTATCTAACCATCTATCTATCTATCTATCATCTATCTTCTATCTATCTTCTTCCAAATTTGGAGAACTACGATTATATATGTAAATTTACCCAGATATATGCTTTTAGAGAATTTATATGTAAAAAAATTGTTTATATTAGGGAAAATTTGAAATGCTTAAATGCTTATATGCTTAAATATAGCAAATCAAGATATCAATTTTATAGCAGGCTTTGATGGACAACATTTCATATATTTGCAGAAATGACACTTTAGTTGAAATGAACTTGTTATATTAATAAAATGAAAACTGAAAGTGACAGATCTGCCCATTTCCATCATTTACCTTCAGAGTCTTTTGGCCTTGTTTCTTGTTACTGAGTCCCTGTCTTTCTTGCTGGAATGAGAGAAACAAGAAGAGTGATGGAGGAGAAAGAACAGTAGATGAAGGAGAAAAACCTCCATATACCACTTTAGGACTCAGCCAAAGGCTCTGGAATCCCTGTCTGGTTAGTTACCATGGGCAACAGCAGCAGAACTAATCAAGGCCCATCACTTCCATGGCCTAGGTTTTTCTTCTTCTCTGAAACCATTCTGCCGAGAATTCCTCAAAGAAAAATTAATATTCTTATTTTCTATATGTAGTACAAACATTGCCATATAGCCTGAAAATTATTGTGCAGTTTTAGTGTTACAAATCACCAAAGCAAGCTATTCCTGCCCATGGTTTATGCTTTTTCAGACACATCAAGAGGCTGCCTACCATCCTCTCACGTGGCCTGAAGCCTACCATTGCAATTTGAATATGTTTGACAATTCTGTTACAATGTTCCATGATGTGTCCTCTCTAGCCCTTTGAAAACTTGCACCAGATTAATTTAGCATTCTTTCACAAATTGAAAGTGACACATCATTCTTATTAGAAAACTAAGAAGTAAGGAAATATTTCATTCAACTAAAACAAATGTAATTCCCCCCTCCCAACCCCAGAACAAGTTGTCATGAGCTATTTTCTTTGTGAGTATCTGAATGTATGTATATGTATAGACACACATTCTTACATCTACCTCTTTCTAGGGACACACATATATGCCCCTAATATCAGTAAAATAGCAAAATTTGAAGTTGGTACAAAGAGGCTGTACCCTGTCAGACTGCAACACAGAGGAAGCACACTTCTGAATGGTCCACTGGGAAACTGTAGCATGCTTTTAGACAATGGGTTTCTACATGTTCTTCTAGTCGCATGTCAGGTACACACTCCCCACAAAAAAAAGCAAAGACAAACTAACAGCTCACATCAATAACATGTAATTAATAAAATATATTTCATAATTTCCCCTCCAGTCGCATTTAATATGAGAATTCTGCACTAATTTTTGGAGTGGCTTTGGGAAGAACCGTACGTTATGCTCCTGATCCCAACTGTCTCACTTGGTTAGGACACTGGACTGATGATTGGCAGGTTCCCATTCGAGACCGGTTGCTGTCTCACGACAGGGTGAGCTCTCATCACTCACTTCAACTCCTGCCGACCCAGCAGTTCAAAAGCAGGGGATCGCAAGTGAATAGATTGATATCACTTTGGTGGGCAGTTTAACAGGGATATGAAGGAAGCTCTCAATTGGGTGTCCCCTGGGTAACAGTGATGTCACTGGCTGAATCTTTCAACCTGGATGCACTTCGGTTGTCCTGACATGATGGTAGCAGTAGTATCCAAGGTAATGTGTATCTTCTTTAGGCCACTGGACCTGGAGAAGAGAGAAGCCATGTTTTGAAGCATTTACTTTAGGCTTAACTACAAGGGTGTCTGCAGGTGCTAAATATAAGGCAAGGGTGTCTAGCTGGGGAATTTTGAAAATTGAAGTCCACACATCTCAGAGTTGCCAAGTTGAAAAACACTGGTGTAAAGTATTTCTAGCTGACTCTTTCTTCTGGCTTTTGCAGGTGCCAGAGGAAGTGAAGAGGAGGCAGCAAAGCCACACTATCTGCCACAAATACCTTTTAGAATCTTCTGGCACCTGTAAAAGTAAGATTTTTTAACTGCTAGAGGAGACTAAAAACACCTTGCAAGGTGCTGTAAAGCACCTCATAGAAGCAGATTGCATTTCCTCTTCACCTCTACAAGGAGAAACATTTTGTATTGCAATGTGAAGCATCTCATAGAAGCCAGCTGCCTCCTGCAACCTGGCTGTTTTATATGTATTTAATTCATCTTTACTCTTAATTTGAATTGATGCTACCCTCTCTGTTGCCTCCAGTTTATTGCATCAGACTTCTCAGGTCCATAGAAACAAGTAATTCTCTCTCAAGTTCTCCCTTATCAATGAGAAAGGTCAGAAAAAGTGAAATAAACAAAACAACTGAATGCCCTTCTCATCCTACATCTATTAGGATCTCCTCCTAGATGCTTTCTATTAGGAAGAAATATAACAAGCATTCACATCAACCAGATTTATCTTTAAAATATCTCCCATCATTGCCATGACAATGGGTCCCAATAAGATAAATAAGATAATAGACTACAGTAATCTCAATTAGAAACTCTTGAAGAGTACCGTTGGCTAATGCCAGTAGATCCAAGTTTCCTTAGGGAATTGCTAGAATGTCATTTCTTCCATCTGTGAATGTCATCATAATTTCTGTAGTTCTCTCTCTTTCCCTCTCCCCCTATCATTTCATGTCCTCTTCAGTTTGCAATAGATATTTATTCCCCCCCCCCCTTCTTTTCTTCTTCTTCTTGTGTGACACTTTTTAATTGTATTGGTTTAGTTTTGTCTCAGACTTCCCACTGACACAAGACTAGGAAATCTCTGATAATAGATGACTGGCAATAACAACCCTTCACTATTCCCTAAGCGTTTCTGTTTGCAACTGAGGAATACAGAGACTAAGAATCCATGAAAGAAAATTCAGACACCTAAGAAATAGCCAACCCTTTCTGCTTAGTGTAATTAATTAGTGTAATTAAGCAAACCCATGTGCATGTTCAGAGATTCACACATACTTATACAGCTACATGACACTTCCAAATATACATAAACAGCCACACATAAACCCTACAACTAATCTAATAATATGTCAAAACTTTTATATTAGTCACTCCAAAACCAAATATATTTCAATTCAGGAGTCCATTAATTCCAATAATTCTTTAAAGACTAATATTTGATAGTTGTACATTTAAAGAACTATGTGCAACAATTAGCTTTATATTAAAAAAAGAATAACAACAAACAGTCTGCCATGCCCTTCCAAATAGCAAATCTGTTTGTTTCATACTTTAATCCCCCAAATATACTTTAATAATTGGGGCCCTTAACAAGAAAATATAACACACAGGAGATTCAAAACTGGTCTTGGCATCAAAAGACTGGTTCCTAGTTAGTCAACGCACCCACAAAATTTAATTTCACAACAAGCAAGCAAAGAAAAACAAACCTACAGCAGGGCAGCACAGAAGAGATCATTAGTAAGAAGATGAAGACAGACTTTAAGTCACTACAGAGCATCCTTTTTTGCAGAAAATTAATTTGGTTGACTCCGTTGCCAAGAGATGTTTGGAGACTGGCCAAGAGACTTATGGCAATAAATCAACAGGAAATAACATAAACAGAAATAACTGATATTGTCAGAAAGATAGAGCCTTGATGTTTCGGATTTGTGTGTGTGTGTGTGTGTGTGTCTATGTGTGTATCCATACATGGATTAAAACACTCACATACTCTCTCTCTCTCTCTCACACACACAGAGAGAGAGAGAGAAAGAGAGAGACAGAGACAGAGACAGAGACAGAGACAGACAGAGACAGAGACAGAGACAGAGACAGAGACAGAGAGAGATTAAAATTAGTAGATATAACCATGAGATATTTTTACAGATAAGTTATTGAACTAAAAAAAGCACCAATTCTACTGAAAGCTAAAACCACGTTTAGAAGAAATGCATTCTATAATTCTTTTTACATTTTCAAATATAACAAAGGATTACAATCAACAGCCTCATTTTTGTAGCCATCAGCCATTCATTTAAAGAGAGAATCCAGAACATAAAACTTCCTACAATGGAAATCAAAGCTGAGATTGTGTTTCTCAACAAAGAAGATATCTATCAAAAATCTTTCAGTCTTTTGGGTAAAATTGTCAGTATATAAGTAATTATGAGGTGGAATAGACATGGCAACAGATCAGCCAATGGGGACTGTTTGAATAGACATGATAACAGGTCAGCCAATGGGCACTGTTTGGAAACTAAAACATAGTATTTGTTTGTATGAGCCCATAAGAGACAGTTTGAAGCCTGGGCGTGGCTTAGACTTGCTGAATCGTATATAAGAGTTGGTTTGTCCTTAACGCTTTCCTCTGTAACGCTTGACTCTGTATCTCTCTGTAATGACTTGCTTCTATGAATATTGCTTCTGTGTTCCTGATTTTGTATGCTGAATTCTGCTGTATGGTATTGTGTATAAATAGGATTCTTATGTAGATGAATCCTGCAGAATTATTTAATTGTGTGTTGGTCAGATGTGCTGCAAACTCTGACAAAAATATGGTAAAGTAATGTGATCAATATATAAGTAAGTAAAAAAGATTTTCAATTGAATTGAGGGAAAATATTTTTGAAAAGAGAATAAAAGTAAAAATAGTTCTTTAAATTTAGCTGACTTTTTTGCTCTTTCACTGCATTATTCAAATTTACCAGTACAGTTGGTCCTCAACTTACACCCACAACTGAGTCCAAACTTTCTGTTGCTAAGTGAGACATTTGTTAACTGAGTTTTGCCCCATTTTATGACCTTTCTTGTCACAGTTGTAAATGGAATCCCTGGAGTTCTTAAGTTAGTAACACGGTTGTTAAGTGAACCTGGCTTCCCCATTGATTTTGCCTGTCAGAAGTTCGCAAAAGGGGATCCCATAACCCTGGGGCATTGCAACGATCACAAATATGAGTCAGTTGCCAAGCATCTGAATTTTGATCACATGACCATGGCTATGCTACAATGGTCATAAGTGTGAAAAACAGTCATAAGTCACTTTTTTCAGTGCTGTTGTAACTTTGAACGGTCACTAAATGAACTGTTGTAAGTCAAGGGTTACCTGTAGTTCATTACTATTACTAAAGCATTCAATAATATGACTGATTTCCTTCTATGAATGATGTTCTCACATGAGTGGTGCGGTGGCCTAGAGGTGGAGCTCTCACCTCACAATCAGGAGACTGTGAGTTCGATCCTAGGTAGTGGCAGATATTTCTCTCTCTGGGCATGATGTGAATATTTCTGTTGAATATAACTCTGCATTGGCGACAGGAAGGGCATCTGGCCAGTAATCATTCAGCTCCATTCAGTTGCCCAGACTCCACCCCACAAGGGATTGTGGGGTCATTAAAAGATGATGAATGATGTTCTCACACCTCACTTGCCCTCACAAAAGAGTATGAATTTGCATTGTGAGTAATTAGACAACCCAAAATGTCTGCTTGCTCAATTATTTTAAGAACATTTGCACCCAATTAGAATGCGCACATCGTCTTGTTGCTCTCAACTGAAATGCCTCTGGAAAACAAAAACAACAACAACAACAAAAAAGAATGAGAGCAAAGCCCTCCTTTTTGCTCTCCTCATAACTGATAATCTCTGAGCCTACAGTCAACAGAGCATGCATAGGGCCGTGACAGCTAACTGTTCTTGTAGTCCCATCCTGGCAGAAAGTTCTTCCTCCAGTTAATTACAATATCACTTAAAAGCTTCTTTACATTTTTATTTGTGATATTTATGTATCAAAAGTATGAATCAAGCATATATTGGGCAATGTGGTATAAGAATGTATGTTTATATCATGCTAATAAAAATAGAAAACAAAGAACACAGAATATTTGAGATGGCACTAAAGGTGAGGGTGACACAAAGAAAAAGAAATGTGTTTGGTTCGTATCTGAATATAAGCCACATGAAGTGCAATTATCTTTTGATTTATGCACTTCTGAATTGTGCAGCATGGTTTTCTGATCAAAACTGCATATACAAATCCATGTATTAGAAGAAATGAATAAAAATCAACATTCATATATTAGAGGAAATAGCTTAATATTACAGGGAATGTACATAACTATACGTACACAGTTTGTGCATATCAAATTGAAACCACATGCATTGTTTCATTTTTTTTTTAAATAACACAACTGATGAGGAAACATGACAGAACAAGTTACAAACAATTTCTACAGTGATAAAAATCTGTCTGTACCAGATAGTCTTTTCTACCTGTTGAAAAGAGAGCAAGAAAAAATATTTTTTTTCTTCTGTGGGGCAGTCACAACTAAGGTGTGTTTCTAGATTTTTACAGAGGATTCACATTGATTGTGAAATAGCCAGAGATTTTCATATTTGAAGATAGGTGAGGGGACCTACCAAGTCATCAATTTTATGTTTTTCCAAAGAGGCATACACCCAAGTACTTGTGACAGAAACCATCATTACAAAAGCACAATACTACATTTAACAATTCTGTACATTATAGGTAGTCCACATTTAGTAACTGCAATTGAAACTGGCAATTCAGTAGTTAAGTAAAGCAGTTGTTAAGTGGGGCAAAAAAATGACTGTGACCCTGCTTATGGTTTTACTTCAGCATCAGAAGAATAGCCCAAAACACTGTGGTGAACCCAAATGGCAGACAATGTTTCTGGAACTCCACTCACAAGGAAGATGGGTAAAAGAGAAAATCTTATAGCCCGCCCCCATCCCCCATCCATTGAAATGCGGACCTCGGCTCTAGGATAATTACAAGAAGATAATTAATATTTGCAATAACATTCATTGCAGGGATTACAAGATAGTAAGCAGTTACATAACGGGAAATACAAATTGAAAGGAATGTGCTAGTGCCAGCTGTTTGCCTAGTGCTCTCCAGGCAAGCTGCTTAGGAGGCAATCCCCCACCCCATGTGAAACTAACTAAAGTCTTGTCAGTTACATGCAGCAGCTGACAGCTGAATGGATGTTCTAATCAACTAATTAAGATGCTGATCTTGTTAACTTATGATTAGCATCTTTTAAGGATGAGTTTTGCAGTGGAGAAAATCAGCTCATGAAGAAATAGCTGCTTTAGGCAATCTCTCTACTCTGCAAGAGGAAGGAAGGAAAAAAAACATGTCAATAACAGGATAATTCATACTGCACAACTGCACATACGGTATAAGCATTGGTTTCCAAATTACATTTTCATCACCACTGTAACTGTGAATGCTCACTATACGAGGCAGTCATTGAATGAGGACTAGAAGAAAGAATAAAGGTTAAAGAATAACCATAAACAGACTGTCATATTTATGTCTCCAATTATAAGACTGCACTTACGACAGTCACCGGACAAACAGTTTTAAATGCAGACATTTGTTCATTAGATCAGAATACATAGCCCATCTTCTGCTGATGTCAGAAGGTGTGAACTATTCTCCACTAATTGCAAGGCCTTTCAGACCAATTTTCTTTTTCTTTATCTTTTATTGCAATCCTGTTATAAAATAGAACTTTGTTAACTTGTGTGTCAACATTCAAACTTTGTCACAATTGAATCATTCACAAAAGCTCACTACAACCTGTAAATTTTATGTTATTTCCCTTTATTCAGTAGGGCATAGCATGGAACTTTTTAAAACTTGAAATAACATAGAACATCATTTTATGTACTCTTTTCTTTTTATTCTTTTCTATTCATTTCTTTTTTATTATTATTATACACACACACAGGTACAGTGCATAATACAGATATACATGTACACGAAGAAAGCAATTGTTTGCACAGTTCTTTATTTTTACATATTGTTTTTTTGTTAAAGAAACTTGATAAACACCACCTAAAGCCATGATTACTAAATCAGGCTATAAAAATCTTAAAAACATTTATTGTACTACTACTAATATAAATTAATGTTTGTAATTTCTTATAATTACATTATTTCTAATTTTTATCTTTATCGTTTATATTTACGTGCAAATCAATCAATGAAATAAAGATATTGAATGATTACTATGACTGATGATACACAATATCCCTTTTTAAAGTTTTTTTTTTTTTAAGAGTTGTATGTTTCTTCTCTAATACTCCAGAAACCAGGATCCTAATTTCTTGTTATTAGAGTTGGAGAGAACTCTGGGAACACCACAAAGAGGCATTTTAGATTGTTTTCTTTTTCATTTCTTTGAAAGTTGAAACATTCTGCATGTGAGAGTTCCTGAGAGCAGGACTCTAACCCAAACAAAAATGGATAAAGTGGGTTTCATAATTATAAGAAAAAGATGATTTATTTTGAGGAAACACATTGCAGAGATAGGCAAAACCTAGCACCTAGCTAATTCAATTCTTCCAGGAAGGCAGTCCAGAAGGATGCACTCTGGGCCTTTGTGCTTGCAAAGAAAGCAAGAAATAAATGAAGTAACCATACCCTCACTGCTCACTCATGAGAGACTGAAAAACAAATGCTATTAGATTTGGACTTCTATTCAAACTTTCTCAAGAAAGTTAGATGATTCCCTAAAAACATATGAATAGCTCTGCTGAAGTAGACCAGGGCTTATTTTAGGTTACATTTTGTTTCTAAAAGTAACTTATCAGGTGCCCCTGGGATAATTTCAACCAGATAAAGACAAGCTTCTTTCCTGCCATTATTCTTCTGCAATTGGTATTGAAAACAGTCTTCAACACCAATGGTCCTTTAACAAACCTGCCCTACATGACTTCATTGGTTTCTCTTTTAAAGCCATCAGGGTTAGTATCCATTACCGCATTTTTCGGCAATAAATTCCACAGGCTAATTACGCACTGTGTAAAACAAATATTGCTTTTTGTCTCTTCCGAATATTCTTCTAATTTTCTTGAGCTATCTATTGTGACTTCTGACTAGTTACCAACAACTCAGGCACCTATCATTTAATACATCGGTAGGAATTATTTTTTACTGTTACACCTAAATATATCTTGTTTATAAATCTGAACTGTATGGGGAACCAAATGTATGAAGAAATGTTCTCATTGTTTGCTCACATAAAAGTAGCCTGTTCCTTTAATAGTCAAGTCAACTTGTAGTTTTCTAAAACAGCAATAACATTTTTTTTGACCAGCTATTTCCCAGAAAACTGACTTCCTCATTCTCAGTTGGACTTATCACTCAGATTGTGCAGCCAGAAAGTTATTTAGTTATATGCATTATGTTCGGAGTGAACTGAGTGCATGTAATTTATGACTGTTGCACTTTAATGCATATTTAATAAAGCTACCGACATTTATACTCCAAATCGACTGTGTCAATTTTGTTTGCTTTGGAAGCTTGGAGAAGTCCCATGGCAATGCTGACATTCCTAGAGATTTAAATTGTAAGACATTTCATTTGAGAGGAGAGACCTTTTAATATACTTGTAGTGTGATATGGCTAGGTGCAATTGGCAAGCGTTGATGAACACCTACAGAAAATGAAAGAGGAAAGATGATTTTCTCCCCCTTCTCATCCCACACGACAGAACGTGCTCTTATTTTCAAACAAAGAATTTTTCACTGATGCCATTTCATTTTTAAGAATTAAAAACATCCTCCCTTTTTTTTTAGTTTTGTTTGCATAAAACATACAAATATATTATTTTTGAGGAAATTATTTAATCATTTGTTTGTAATTATTTGTTGTTTTATTGAAATAAAAATCTTGATGATATCTATATAAAAGAGAAGAACTTCGGGAAATGTATATGGTACCCGTCCCATTTTACATGAAGCTTCTGGGTTGGTTTCTGTATTGAGGCGGGCATTAAAACTGAAGTTTTCAAGCAAAACCATGAAACAAAATAGTATTAATTTTTATTCAATAAAGTATCTATGTTGTTTGCTTCCCTTAAATTAGTAAGGGGGTTTTCTATATATGCATGAGCAAAAACCTCCGATATCTAAGTAATTGAGGTGGATGCAAGACATTTCGGCTCTGGGAGGTAGAATGCTAACCTCTATGCACCCCATTGAGTCAGGTCACAATCAATCCATCCTGACCTACTTCCAGCCCAAAGTCAAGATGTTTGTCATTACAAAACACCTATAGTCATGAAGAACAGAGACAGGAATCATTCAGATTATTGAGCTACTGTATATTTCCCATGTGCTGTGGGCAAGGAAACCTCTGATTCAAATATTATCCAACTTATGAACTCATACATGACTCTGAAACCCTTCCTCTACAATATGGAGATAAAAATATTGATCTGTTATATGGTATGATGCATAACATATGTAAAATGCTATAAAATAAACACTATTAATGCTGCATAAAATAAATGTTGTGATTCCAATCTGAAATATGCCGTTGCTGGGAAGGATAACCATTGGTATCCAACAATATTGAGAGTACTATGAGAATAAACGAAGTTGCATTTTCCCAGCCATTTCTCTGCAGAAGACACCTCCCAAGACAGTTCCAAATCCAAAACAAGGATACTGAATAATCAGTTTTAGATAGACATACTTAGATCTAAAGCTTTTAAAATAAATACAAACAAACACAAAAGTGCTACTTGAGCAAACACCTAATTTAGAAGAAACCTTATACAAATCATTCTGGGTTTTGTCCACCCAACTATTAACTATATTTGCTGTAACCTTGAAAAGGCTTCCCACATAGGTATTTACTGAGCTGAATGAATAAGTGTGCCCAATGCATGACCTTACCCATCAATCAAGATCCTATAAGTCTAGCCCAGGACAGAGAGTTTTTAGTAACAGCAATCAGATATTTGGAAAGGGAAATTGTTTTTGAGACTTAACTGTCATCCCTCCTTCTGCCTGCATCCCTCAAAATCTGATTGATGTTGTAATTGATTATCTATCTAAGCTAGCAGATTTGCACTGGAACAGGGTGTGGTTTGTCAGTACCAATGTTCATATATGCATACACGATACAGATTTCTTTCTGCTCTAATGTTTCAGTTTTTATTCATACTCAGGATAGCCATTTATTATGTTACGCTTTTTTAAAAAATGTGTCTCTGAGATAAACTTTCAAGCATTTTAAATCCAACCCCTGCCTTGCTGTAGGCAAAAAATTTCATCTAAATATTATTGAATTCCAGCACCATATTAGCATGCAGAGATATTTACAATAACAGAGCCATTACAACTCAATCAAAAGCTGATTTCAGCCAGAATTATGCAGAATTAAATCTTGCAGATTCAAATTATTAAAAATCAGAGACTCAATAAAGTGTGGTCTTGGAGCTCCATTTATCAAGGGAGTGAAAAACTGTTTCTGCTGTTATGGTGACTTTTTCATATATATTCTGCAAGAATTTGCATGCATTTTAAAAGTTTAATTCCAATAGTATTCAAGCAACTGTGCTGTATGTATAAGGCAATAGCAGGTAACTCAGGATCTGTTCTTTATGTTTTCATTTTTTATAGCCCATTTTAAAAAACTTATTTTAATGCTTGTTTTTGGAACTTGCTGGATTCTACTATGCAAGAGGTTTCTCAGATTCACTGGAAACCAAACCAATATAATATTAGTGCATAGGGGAAAAATCAGTATTAAAAGATTGCTGGCATAAATTCAATGAAATAATTTAATGAACTATCCAAACATCTCTGCTTACTACAGACTGAATTGGCTCTCTTTTACCTGTTCTTTAGAAAGCTTCTTCCACTCCCCAAACTTGCCTCATGAGGAAATCTTTAAATGTTAGCTGAGTGTGCTATTGAAATTGTCATTGTTGATATTTTAGATAATTCTATTTTCTCAACATTTCTAAATTAAGTGTGGAGACTTTTGTTGTCAGTGTCCACATTCTATCACTACAGTACAATTAGAACCAGTATAATAATTTCCAAGGTGAGCTAAGTTCCTTCACCATCAATTCTATGATTTACTTTATGTTTCTTATAACATGTCCTGCAGCCATTATGATTATCTATACTTTGTGATTTGTGCTAATTGTGCTAGCTTTACTAATAATCAGAGCAGAGATTGCTTAGTTCTCATAGGAGGGAAAGGAGGGACCCCAGATGGGGTCTTAGAGATGAGGTCTTAAGAAACCATCAAGAAGGACTCTTGCAAAGCAAGAGGGAAGGGAACCAGAATAGAAGTTTGGCAACTAAGAACAATTCTAGCTGCTGAAGTTCTTTGATTATAATAAAAATCAGTCTGATCTATCAATTTTGAGGGGAGTTGAGTAGTATCTGCGTTGATAAACATTAGTTAACTTAAGGGTAAATCTACAGAAGTTTGCTGAAGAGAGTAGACAGACATGTACTGAAGAAGAGTGCTGAAGCCTCAGCAAGGAGGATGCCTCACGGAATGTGACCTGTTCCTGTGCAGATGATCCTCCAGGGATCAAAGCATACAAAGGTTCAACAGTTTTACTAGAGAAAGAAAAGCCAATTGCCAGAAAGAAAATGGATAACAATCTTAGAAAATTCTTCCTGAACTTTAAATTAGGAAATAGATAATATTTGAAACAGAATGGTCCCTACATAAACTGTGCTCACATCATAATCTGGAAATATATGATTAGAGTTACTATAAGTTGGAGGTGAAAGTACAGAATAAAAAGCTCTTGCTTTTTTCTTTATTACATTTTATGTTATGTATGGATTATTGCACTGAATTTTCTGTCAAATTCTGAGAACCCCCAGGAACCACCAGTGACAGACAGATATGTAGAAAATATACATGCATGAACAGTGATATGCTGTTAATAATTAACAGCATCAAAGAGAATATAGAATGTTAGTAATGGCATCACTTGATTCTAGTTTGATAAAGGCTTACCTGATGCTTTCTTTTATTATGATGTTAGTTTTCATTATTATAGTGAATGGTGAGGATTTTTGTCCTGATACAGAATGGGAGCAAATGTTGATCCTATGACTTTTCCTAACCTCTGTGGCTGATATCATGAACTCGATATCTCTAGTCTACTGAAGAGAAGGACTAGGGGTAGCTTGATAGCAGTCTTCCATTATTTGAGGGGCTGCCACAGAAATGGATGTTGCCAAATCTCCAAGGCACCTGAGGGTAGGACAAAAAGTAACAGCTGGAAACTAATCAAAGAGAGATCCAACCTAGAACTAAGGAGAAATTTCCTGACAGTGAGAAGAATTAATCAGTGGAATAGCTTGCTTCCAGAAGTTGTAGATGCTCCCTCACTGGATGTTTTTAACAAAAGATTGGACAACCATTTATCTGGAAAGGTATAACACTTTCTGCCTAAACAGGGGGTTGGACTAGAAGACCTGCAAGGTCCCTCCCGACTCTGTTATACTGTTACTATTAATGCTTCAGCCATAAATTGAAAGGAAAGTTCTATTTGTATTTCTATGAATGTAAATACAACTTGCTTTATGTTCTAATGAACCACAGACAAAATGGTCTCCTCAGAAGGCATGAATTCAAGTACAGAAAGGACTTGGATTTCTCTCTATCTCTCCCTCCCTCCCTCTCCCTCTCTCTGTGTATGTATATGTATATATGTACATATACTGTATATACATATACACATATGTAAATAAATATATACACACACACATAGATATACATATACATACATAGTGATGGACCATGTATAGATTTTTTTCTAAAATGACTGCATGGTTGACATAGCCATTTACAAAACACAAAACACCCAAACGTTGAAAGGTGAAAATAAGAAAACCCTGAGTTGTATAATCTCCTTCTGTTTTATTTTGTAATAAAACTTTGGGAATTTACATGAGGCCAGTAGCCAGAAATTGTTTTAGTTTGATTGACTGATTTATTAATGATTGATTCCAGTTATATAGCCACCCATCTCAGAACAGTCAATTTTGAATGGCACCCAAAAGATTAAACAAACAAACAAAAGCATATAAATAATATTATTTCTGAGGTTGGCATTTTACTCAATAACATGGTTGCTTCCCATTTAAGTATTTCTTTTTATTAAAATAATCTAAAATAGAATATAACCAGATGAGACATGGAGCTATGCAGGCAGTACCAAAAATGTTCCCAGATGCATTAGAACATCATTTTGAGCATGTAAGATCTAGAAAAAAAACCTAGAGAGATATAGTGAAGGATGCTGAAGCCAATGGTTTTGTTTTTTGTTTTTGTTTTGATGGGGGGGGGCACAGGGATTGTGAACAAATCTTAAAAGAGATGGGCATATTAAAGTTGGAGAAGAGATGCTTAAGAAGCATGACCAACTCCTACATGTTAAGGACTATCAAATAGATTGTGAGGCAGTGCTGTTGTTGTTGTTTTCCTGCTTCTCCATTTCAACTGAGATCTACTCAGGGAGGATAGCAATTCTTTCTTCAGAAATTGCTATCAATGAAAGTTAACAAATGTTGATGGTTCTACTAGGGTTGCCATGTCCTCTACTTTCTTTGGCCAGATTTGCCACAAGAGAAAAATGTGGTTTTCCTCTGACCCTTACACGTTAGGCACAAGTGTCCATTTGAGACAATGGACTGGCATGCACACAGACATTAAAAATGGGACCAATCACTCTTATATGTAATGAAATTCATTGTACAAGTAAATTCCAACTACAGATATTAACTATGGAATCATAATCCTATTAAGAAAAAAGGATAAAAATTTCATGGCAAAGACCCATGTAATCATTCATATATACAGTATATAGTTGGGGGTTTTTTACATTTTAGATCAGCAACACCCAAGGGAAACTGAGGTAATGCTAAAAGGGACACTGAGTAATTTCTTTAGGTGCACTTGTAATTGCCTTTGTGTCTACATTAATTTATTCAAAGTTTCTGAATGAAACCCTATGCTTTATTTCATTTGAACATTAATCTTTTTTTTTCCCATTTATACAATGTTTTTTTTTTAAAAATTGAATGGGCTCTAATGTTCCTAAATGAGCTCCCCCACAGGATGCCTTCTACAGTAGAAAAAGAAGGTACTTTTTACTGGAAAGCCAGTTTATACCAAACTAGTATAAATGATAACATTTAAAGCAACAGGCTAGAAAACAGAAAACCGAGTTGTAGGCCTTCTTTGGACGTGAAGCCAGCTGGCTGCCTTTGGGCCAGTCATTCTCAGTCAGCCCTAGAATGAAGGCAATGGCAAATTACTTCTGAAAATGCTGCCAAGAAAACTCCAGAGACTTGTTCAGGCAGTTGTCAAGAGTCAAGAGCGATTTGAAGGCACTTTGTTTTAATTTGATCCCTTCCTCCCATTTTTTTAAGTTGCTCTGAAAGGTGGAAATATTCTGGAACAGTATTAGAAGTCATGTAATGGAGCTACAAGGTATGGATGGAGTGGGGGGAAAAGTGTTTATTGTGTGGTCATGTGACTAGTCCAGAAAGTGCTGTGGCAGAAGTGATTACTTTTCAAAGAACAATCCTGCCACTATCAATACCCTGGGCTCTCAAAATGTTTGTAAAGGATGAAAGAGGTTCCTCAGATGTCTTATAAAATGTGAATAATAAGCACAACTCCCTCTGTGCCTATCATGGCTTCTGTCTGGGGAAGGGCAAATGCTGGCTGTACTTCCTAGTGAATAGCATTCAGAGTCAGAATACTCAGACTCTTTTCAAGTAAGTCCATCGGTCATTCTTTTTTAATTCCTAGTAAAATGAGTGTAAGTCTCTCTCTCTCTCTCTCTCTCTCTCTC
>JANHFL010003370.1:110331-122281 GCA_032468155.1 Oxyrhabdium leporinum
AAAAGAATATCAGTGAACGAGTGCTGTATTTCCTTTAGTTTGGCCTCAATAAGCTTGATTTCTCTAGGGCAGGGAGAGGCAACCAGTGGCAGTGCCAATGATGCTGAATTTCAGCTCCCAGCATCCCTCATCATGGGCTCTGCTCCCCAAGGATGCTTTCATTCAGAACAAGTGGAACATGGCTAGTAGGTTTCCTCTGCTCTGGTGTAGCTTTCCCAAACCTTGGGTCTTCCATTTGAACTCAACTTCCATAGTTTAACTGTGCTGGCACCTGGAAGATCAAATGCAGTATTCCATGAGAAGATAAGCTGCTTGCATTCATGAGACAAGAAAAAATGGTCAGAAATTGTCCAGTCTTTCTGGCAGCCTCTGCCCAAATAGCCATTGGGTCCTCAAAATGGGAGAGGCAGATGCAGCGCAAGGGGAGAGGCAGATGCAACAGCTGACAAAACACTACTTTCCTGGTGAAATACTTTGGTTAAGCATGCTGGGCAGCCTACAGCTGCCACCTCTTCCAATTTCCCAATCATCACTCGGGCTCTTAGTGAAGGGGAGGAGTTGCACTGGACTATGCAGAATCCCAGGTTTGGCGGTAGATGTGGGTGTAAACATTTAATCCAACTTGGAGACAGCATCTTGATTTCATCTAGGTGGAAATGCCTCTAAATCTTCCCTATTGTAGAGATGTGGTGGCGCAGTGGTTAGAATGCAGTACTGCAGGCTACTTCTGCTGATTGCCGCTTACCAGCAGTTTGGCAATTTGAATCTCAACAGGCTCAATATTGACTCAGCCTTCCATCCTTCTGAAGTCAGCACTGTGAAGCGGTATATAAGTCTAAGTGCTATTGCTATTGCTATTTTGCTTCTCAGGGTGGGGACCATGTTTTATGGCAATAATGTAAACACAGAACTTGCTTTTCATTTCCATTCCCATCTCTCTCACACCTCAATTTGGGATAGGATGGGAAGATATCTTTGGGGGAAATCAGTGCTTGCTAGAATAAATTCTAAAAAACCCCAACCATTAGCAATCTGAGGCATTAAACTATCCTGTGCCTGGCCCTCTTTTCCAAAGGCTGGAATATTCATGTCGGGAATGTCTTTTGGATCCCGCCCCTCCAATAAAACAATAAATGCCCCATTTTATTGTTCTATTTCCAGGATATTTTCTTTGCTGTCAACCTTTTTTTAGTTTTTAGATCTGATTTTAGGCACAGTTTTATCAGCTTCTGCCTCAGAGGGTGTTCTGTTCAGCACTGCTCCCTTTTTCAACTAACATTCCTGATTTTTCCCAGGAAAAAATATAACCACTTGCTATCCTGAAAGTAACCTGCTTTATGTTCCATGAGGGCAGCAACATTACTACCCAGACAGCTGAAGCATGATGCTATCAGCATCTCAGGGTCAGGAGAAAAGCACATCCATAATGACCCTAAGGAGAAAGATACTGCTTGGTCTCAGTTCAGCTATTTGCTTTCCCCACAACTACTTCCTCTCATAACAGATTTATTTTCCTGTCCATGAAGATTTGATGAAAACATCGAATGGGTGGTACCAGTCCAAGTTCTGTGTGTAGTTTTAGCAAGATACTACAAGGTCAACAATATCAGTCTTTAGAGGAGGACCAGAGATTTCACAATGACTACTAGAATTCTATTTTAATAACAGAATCTTGAAAGTCTGACAGAGAATCTCTCTGCCCCTATCCCAAAGAGAATCAAGAACAACTATCTTGAGTTTTTTTCACACTCTGCCCTTCATAGAAGAAGCCCTATTGAATGTATTCAGAAAAAAAATGCCTGAAACACCACTTGAACACCATTGGCATTGACAAAATCACCTTCTGTCAATTGCAAAAGGCAGCTTTACTTGGGACAGCTTATATCCTGTGTTGATATTTGTAACACCATAAACATACACATCTGCCTATCCCAGCTCTTGAGAACATTCTTTATAGGGGGACAAAACCACCAAATCCAATTTAAACATTTGGTTGACTCTGGAACAATAACAATAATAGGAGTGTGTAAGAGCGGCGATAGAGCAGTGGTTAGAATGCAGCATTGCAGCATTGCCAAAAGTTTGATTCCTTCGATCCTGACCAGCTCAAAGTGGACTCAGTCTTTCATCCTTATAAGATCAGTAAAATGAGGACCCAGATTGTTGGGGGCAATATACTGCTTAGAGAGGACTGTAAAACACTAAAAAAAAAGGTATATAAGTCTAAGTGCTATTGCTATTGCTACGACACAGTGCAGAACAAAAGGTTGCATATAGCAGAGACAAAAATGAATGGAGTCATTATAAATCATAAAAATAAGAATTATCAGCATGCAGGGTTTTCCTTGCTCCCAACCTTTCTAAAGAAATCCATTATGCAAAAAGCATTTAATAGGTAGGGGAGCAATGATCTTTTAATCTTAACAATGAAAGCATTTCAGCTTTTTTTTTGTCTGCTGACTTACAAAAAAAACGTGAAAACAAAAACAAAACCAGCCCTCTAAACAGCAAAAGATGGAGCAGTAATTACATAAATCTTTTTATTCTTGATGAAGACACACAATGGAGAATAAGGAAATCAATAATGTTTCTTCCGTAATTCTTGTTTTTATTATGAGGTGAAACCAACTTGTTAAAATTGGATTCTCCTGTGCATGTGTGTGTGTGTGTGTGTGTGCATCTCTTGTGGCTCTGTAATATCTCTATGTCTATCTGTGTGTGTGTCCGTCTGTCTGTCTCTCTGTCTCTCTGTCTCTCTGTCTTTGTATAAGGCAAATTAACATCCATTGAATAGGAAAGCAGAACACACACTTTATATGTTTAAAAATAATTCTCCATCACCACAGTTTTTCTAAATAATTCTTGTGATGCTGTAAAATCTGTCTTCAGGAAATGGGTATCAGATGAGCAATTTTACATTCTTAGATATCACTTGAAAATGGATAGAACCATAAAAATATACAGCTTCAGTGACTGCTCAACAGATAGGCCAAATGCCTAAAGGTTTCTGACAAAATTGAAACCTGTGTATTAAATAAACTAAATGCACCCCGAAGTCAAATGTTTCCACCTTATTTTCAATAAATTGGCTGTAACGGTTTTATCCACAACATCCATTTTCAACATTTCCTCCTTGGGAATCAGCAGTACTGTTGATTTAAAAAGAAAATGGAAAAGAAAAGAAAAATGGGAATGATTGCATTTAAAAATAATTAAGCGATGAGGCTGCATACCTTTGAATTAAATTAAAAGAAAAATATTTCTTTTTTTGTGGAGATGAAAGCATTCATATTCTGTTTTTGTGCGAAAAGTAGATTCCAAAAAGCTTTTAACTAATTTGTTCAATTTGTTTCAAAGCCAACATGAATAGGCTTGGTGCAAATTCAGATTCATTAAAACTTAATTAATATGCATCATTATGCAAATGAGGTTGCAGTTAATGAGTTCTTAAAAGAAGCTTTCTTTAATTAGTTCAGTTTTAATGGCATCATCATTTATCTGACTTGTTTTTAAAGCCACATGACATACAAAAAGTGACCATCCTCCTCAATGTTGCTGTTTTTTGTTTGCTTAATTGTGTTTTGTCTCTCGCCTTTAATGCTGCAAGTTTGGGGGAGAAAGGGTAATGTTTTGATGTTCCGTTTGGATTCTTGATACTTCAGCTACAATCCTGTGCCTTGTTTGTAGCAGAGTTTGTGGGAGGTGGAGGGTTTCCCCCCTTTCTTTCTTTTGAGTTCTTATCTATTAGTTGCCTAAAATTCATACAAAAAGAAAGGATAAACAGGAACGTGACCAATTATGTTCCATCTCTTCTTCCATTTCCAGCCCATAAGGCAACTACACATTTTTGTTCTAAGATATTTTTTTAAAGAAAATACAGCAGAAATTGGGTGCAGGGACAAATTCACACAGCAGGAGAAAACACTGGAAATAGAAATAAATAACTTGGAATAAGGGCAGAGGGATTGGAAGACAAAGACGATTCACATGCCCTTAGTTGTTTTCCTGAAGAAATGTTGGAAATGCAGTAAGTTTTTTAAAAGATGTTTTGTTTGATATCAATGTATTTTCTGCCTTTTCCAAGTTCCAAAGCTTCATGCTGAATTGGATGCCTTGCAGAAGAAGCTGGCAAGTTCAGAGGAGATTGTAACTCTTATGGCAGTCCATGAACTTGCTGTGTAGAAAATCCCACGTGTAATTAGGGCCTTCTATCTATATATCTATCATTTTCAGTAGTAAGAAGGTTAAAATGCTCTGCTTATGATTTTGGTATTCTCACAAACAGACTGCCAGAATTGGAGGGTGTTGTTAGCTGCAAATTATAGGGATCTAAAAGATGGTCACAGAGATCCAATTCCCACAAGCTAGATTTTTATTTTTATTTTTTTAAAAAGAGGATTAATAGCTTTGGCAGTTGAGAATTTGACCCTTGGTGCTGGTGTGATAGTGTATGTGTTACATACAGAACCAGTATGGTGATTGCTAAAAGTGAACTACAAATCAGGAAGTTTAGATATCACCTCAAAATACATTTAATATTTGATTTTATACTAATCACTTTCAATAACTTCCTTTTTACAACCCTGCAATCCCTTAATTTGGGGTAAAGTTGGGGCGATCGGAAGGAAGTGAGCATTTACTGGCCAGATGCCCTCCCTGATGCCATGCAGAGTTCACAACAAATATTTTTTTTCTTTGCGTCCTAAGAGAGGAGAAACATTTGTTACCTAGAATTGAACTCTCAACCTTCCAAGTGGGAGGCAAACATCTTCACTACTAAGCCACCATGCTACTCAATCACTATCTTTCAGTCAGACACTATATTTGCAAAATGGATAACTGAAAAATAAAGTATTCCAGTTACTGAAATATTATGAATGTCTAAATCACTACAGTGTAATATTGAGTTAAGTTACTGGGAAAATTATGGATCTAGGCAACTTACAAAAATGGTGTAAAAATGAAATGAGAAACCTCGTGAGTGTTGTCCTGAAAGACATAGTGTAAATAAACAAATAAACCTTTAAAGAATAAATAAACATTTTAAAATATTACACTATTGATCTAATCCACTTCTGAACTTCAGATGGCTGATGTTGCAACCACGGACAGAGACTCACCTAGGCTGAAGTAAATAATAGGTTAGGTCTAGAGCAGGACGATAATGGCACAGTTTCTCATGCTTTGGAAACTGCATGCATTGAAACAAAAGGTGATAACCTTGTGACTTTCCAGAAATTGCTGGACTACAGTTCCCAGCACTCCCAATTAGCATACAAATTCACCCTAAATTCACAATGAGATCAGTTCAAACCCACAGAAATGTAAGAACGTATTGAAAGAAAGATAAAATAATGATCTACATCAGAATGACTATCTGGGTTAGAATAAAAGTCAAGGAAGCTGTGAACATTTATTATTGAAATTCTTGCACATTCTTTATTTCAAAATAGTTTGCACTGTAAACTGCTGAAGGGCCAATGGAAATTGCTAATGATGTAATCGTACTGGTGTCCAATGCAATTGAACAACTGATATGTTAGAGGCACAGTCAAAGTGTTTTAAGAAATGTAAAGTCCTTCTAATGATTAAAGATTAGCAGAGATTGGATAGTAACAATTTCCCACTGTGAATTACAAATGCAAATGATGAAATGTATTGGTGGCCAGAAAATGTGCAAAGTCTCATCCAATGAAGCAAGACAACCAATGGAAAATCAGTAAATCCCCAAGTGGGGATCAGCACCCCAAACTACAGTAAATAGTATTTTTAATTATTATACCTTTATCATATCACTTGTCAAATACAAGATTGCTATGGCAAACCTTTGAGAAATTCACACTCTCTTCAGGCCTTCTTCCCCCTAGAATAAATATCCTACTAATTAGTTTCATTTTTAACAAGTGCAAACAAGCCCCTTACCCACCCACCAGTGTGGACCACAGTTCAAAGCCAGGTCAAAATACATAAAATGTTACACATTCATCATTTAATTGATGCTTTATTCAGGAGAAGAGGAAGCTATCAGTGACAAGGAAATAGTGAGGTTTTTCTGTCTTCAGCTGCAGAAAAAAAGAAATCATCAATTAAAAAACAGTTTTACAATATGTTATATATCTGACAAAGAATGCAATCCCTCTGAGAAGAAAATTCATACAGATTGAGTTGTGGAATGCAGCTGATTATAAACAAGAAGAAAATAAGCAAAATTGTTCAATTTCAGAATTCTGAAATGTTTTTCATGTTCTTGTCATTCTACTTTTAGGTGAGAAAAAAAATCATTATATGTTGTCAATTGTCATAATAAGTCTCTTGTGGTTTTTTTTCTGGAAGAGAAAAATAAATCTTCATTTTGTACTCCATCATTTAGAGAATATTGATGTCTTTTTAAATGAAAGAAAAATGTAAATTTTCTTTATTTTTTCCCTCCTTTTGAAATGATTACATGATACTGGGGCATTTTAAATTTCTCATAATTTCATATACAGACTGTTAGATGGATACTTATTATAAACAATACTTCTGCCATTCCACATAAAATAGTGATTTGCTAGTTTTCATTTTCTAGTGGATTTTATCAACCAAGTTATCACACCATCTATTCATTGAGATATTATCTACACATTCCTACTTTTTAGCAATAATCAGTTTAGCTGCTAAAATAGAAAATTCATGAATGTTATATTTTACATTTTTTTGTTATTTTAATCAATTGCATGTAACTTTTGAAAGATCATAGTCTTCTGCTTAATTATATATAAAATCCCATTAAATATTTTGCATTAAAATTAAATTTCTACAAAAGATTAAATATTTTATACAATTTACAGCCTCAATAATAGTCAATTGAATTATACAAGTTATATATGGCATTCTTCCTGGATTTTGATCCCATTAATATAAGAATTTAAAGTATACTTCCCATGTAGCTTCTGGTAACATACACATAGTTCTATAGAGATTGTCCAGCATTTTCTTTTAATTGTTGTGTTAAATCTAGATCCAAAACTTCATTTATCAAAATAAAGATTTTCTAAACATTTATTTTTGCAACAACAACAAAAAAGATTAGCCAAAATCTATTTCAACAATTTCTGAAATTATACTTACCTTTTATAAAATTATGAACATTAATTTTTGAAAATTAGTTCTGTATTTCTAATCTCTGTCACATTTGTTTTATAATATTGAACATGGTATTTTAAGTATGAATTGATATACAAATTGTTCTAGTCCAGGCTGTGTAGTTTTTACAAAAATGTTTATCCTCTAAATACCATTTTCAGTATGAATTCAGTTGTGCAGTTCTGCCTTGATTAAAATTGTGGGTAAGCTATTAATGGATGAGCTGTTTAGAATAAATCCTGAAAACTTTTTGTCTCCACATTCAGCATATTATTTGTGTGAAATTTTTGAGTTCATTCTCTTTATGAAGGTCTGTCTGGAAGCAAAAGTTTAAACATTTCCAGAAACGGGAAAGATGTCTTCAAACTGAAGTTCAAATCCAAATTTAATTTGAAAAAAAAAAATGCAGGGAGGTATCCTTAAAACTATCTTAGGACATAGCAAAGGTTTATTGGCATTCCAAGGCATTCTTGGAAATAATGAAGTAATTGGAGGCTACCTCTTTGCTTTCCCTAAACTCAGAAAAACTCAGATACAGCCTTAGCACTTAGGAAATTCCAGCAGCTGAAGTCTATCAGAGAACT
The DNA here is from genome assembly GCA_032468155.1 of Oxyrhabdium leporinum. Classification (NCBI taxonomy): domain Eukaryota; kingdom Metazoa; phylum Chordata; class Lepidosauria; order Squamata; family Cyclocoridae; genus Oxyrhabdium; species Oxyrhabdium leporinum. Next base: position 118,041 of record JANHFL010003370.1, read on the forward strand.
GTCTGGGGAAGGTGTTTTATATATGCTTATGTTTTTCAATTAAAAGAACTTTAAGAAAGTCAAAGGGGAAAAGGAATAAGATAAGCAATATGTCTGTGGGCTCACTGGTGCCCACCAGTACCAAGTTACTTACTTCTAGAATAGTTATTATAAACATTTAATTTCCCACTGCTCTCCACCTTTCTGTTCCCCTTACTCTATAATCTTTGCATGATCTATCTTCCTACCACATTATAAATATGCATGTGTTGATTCATAAACTGAAAAAAAGAGGGATAAGAGGTGCTTTTGCTATTATTGTTTGTTGTATGATTGCTGTGCTATCCTGGGGGGCATTATTTGAAAGGACATTGGAAGGAAAAGCTTGACTTTAAAAAAAATGGTTAAATGTCAACATGTTAATTATGATGTTCAGCTTCTCAGGTTTTGGTGATGCTTTAGGGACTTTTATTAGAAGGAGTTGGTAAAATCCTTAGGATGACAGAATGGACCACATCACTTTGGCCTGGAGATGATACTGTCCTTTCTGAATAATTGTGATATCAACAAGATCCTGGATATTACTAGTGAGGAAGAAATTGTGATGGGTGAACTGAGCTCATCATAGTAATGAATCCAACATTACATTGGTGAAATCCAACATTATGATTTCATTGGTGAAATCCAACATTATGTATTCTGATGGTTATATGAAGTCCTGGTTTAGTGACCACAATTGGGACTGGCAACACAGTGATTAAGCAAAGTGATTGCTAAATGAAAAATCAAGTGACCACAACCATGCTTATGACTTTACCTCAGCTTATATTTGCTTTGCTGAGGAATTCTGGGAATTCATTTGGCTGGGGAATTATGGGAGTTGAAGTCCACAAGACTTAAAGTTGCTAAGTTGGAGGTGTCTCCTTTACAGCATCAGAAGAATACAACCCCAAACAGCTGGGTGAGCCGAAATGGTGTGAAAAGTTTCCAGAATTTGATTGAGGGAGTCCAGTAAAAAGGCAAATCTTATAACCTTTTCCCTCACTCCCCTGCTCTTTGGAATACTAACCTCAATGCTGGGATAGCTGGCCCGTAGCTACTGTTTGTAAATGACAAGACTAATCAGTTTCTGTTGTCTTCAACCACCCTTTGGAATGCTTACCCCAGCACTGGATAATTCACAAGAGAACTGATGTTTGTACTTATATTCATTGGAGAAGAAGGAATTACAAGGGAGTAAGCAAGCACACAATGGAATATATACTAGTATATGCACTAGCATCAATTGTTTGCCTAGCGTACTCAGGTCTTGAGCCACAAGCTTCTTAGGAAGCAACAAAAACCTTCAGTATGAAACTGTCAGTTTCAGGCAACAGCTGCCAGTTGGGAAGCCTCTGATCAACTAATTAAGATCACAGAGCTGAGCTTCTTAGCTTGTGGTTAGTACTATTTAGGATCGTACTGTGCTGCAGAGAAGAACAGCTCAGAAAGAGATAGCTTAGGCAGTCTGCTCTGTGAGGAGAAGAAAAAAAATGGGTCAGGCAAGAACAAAGCATACTAAGTAGTTCAGGGCTGTCAAACACATGGGCTGGATGCATCACATGCTGGCCACGCCCATATGTGGTTTAGCAAAGGGTCCTGATATGTCACGTGACACCGGCGTGATGATGCAAGTTTGACACCCCTGAAGTAGTTGAACATGTGAGCAAGAAAGAGATGCTCAAAGTTACTTTCTCATCACAATTGTAATTGAATGGTCATTGTCTGATAAATGAAGACTATTGTATTAATTTTTGTTACTTTGATATTTTTGTTTAGGAGGGTGAGCATAATGTGTCATATAAAAACAATATTTGCAATATGAGTTTTCTTTCTTGATATATTATTTTTACTCTAGCTCCCATCACTTATGATTTGTTCTAGAGAAATCAATAAATGTACACAAAACTGGCAAACTTAAATATGTACTTATGCAAAATGTGCATGTGTGGTAATATAAACAAATTTGTAATAAATCTGAATTTAGTGTACTTGGAATACTGCATTCAGTTTTGGTTGCCACGATGTAAAAAAGATGTTGAGACTCTAGAAAGAGTACAGAGAAGAACAGCAAAGATGATTAGGGGACTGGAAGCTAAAACATATAAAGAACTGTTGCTGGAATTGGGTATGTCTAGTTTAATGAAAGAAGAAATAGGGGTGACATAATAGCAGTGTTCCTAAATCTAAGAGTTGCCATAAAGAAGAGGGGGTCAACCTACAAAGCACCTGAAGGCAGGACAAGAAGTGGATGGAAATTAATCAAGAAGAGAAGCAACCTAGAACTAAGAAGAAATTTCCCGACAGAACAATTAATCAGTGGAATGACTTGCTTCCAGAAGAAGACTTGCTTCAATAACTGGAAGTTTTTAAGAACAGATTGGACAACTATTTGTCTGAAATGATATAGGGTTTCCTGCCTGAGTAGGGGGCTGGACTAGAGGACCTCCAAGGTCACTTACAACTCTGTTATTCTGCTATTACAATTCATTACTTAATACTAGTTATGCACATGAAAACTGTGAACCATGTAGATTCAATATTGCGTTTCTGCAACATCGTTAGTTCTTCCTTTCCATTTTAATTGTCAGCATACAGCATTTAATTTATTTATTTTGTGCAGAATAATGCCCCTCCACTGGAGGTCTGAAGTGGAACAATTTGTTTTACCACCTCAGAAGCCTATTTCATTCTGCCATATGTGTAGCTCATACCATCACTTTTGTTTTACGTTGATGAATGAATGCAGATGAGACGACCATTTCATTTGCTGAGCCATGTTATAGTCTAAAACCAACTGACTTGTCTTACATGGGCTTGCTGAGAAACACTGTAAGGGGTAAGCAATAAATAGGAAAATAGGAAAGAGCACATAAAACTGATGAGTACTTACCCTCTATTCCCTACTGATGCTTCTGCTTGGCCCTGCTTAGCATTTCAATCTATGTAAAGTCAATGGGCCATATAACCTTCTTCCACATATACTAACCAATTAACATTATCCTTTAATAGGAAGAAGTTTAGGAGATGTTGTCTTTTGCATTTGCACACAGTAACACTGTTTACTAAGCTACAGTATGGATACTCATTTCAAGGGTTTAGCTTATTTTATTTTGTCTGCAATGGGTGATTTGAAAAGAGAAGAAAACCAGAAAAGTTTTCTACATCCACACAGATTTGAACATTTACTCACCTGCAGCTTATTCTTAGAATGCTACAGCTGAAACTTATGAAATATTTATCTGGAGGATAACCCTGGGTGAACCACAGCCAGTCCTTGTAGACTAGGGATAAGCAATGTGTAATGCTTTATAGATATTTTGAATTTCAATTTCCATCAGTCCTACTCGGCATGGCCAATGACAAAGGATTGTGGTGCTTAGAATCCAGAACTTCTGGAGGGTACAAATTTGCTTCCCATGGCAAAAATAATTTAAACTAAAAATTAATTCTATCATGGGTGCAGGTTTGAATGAATTCTGCATCCATCTTAGGTCAAATGCTATTCATCCACCCTAGAATATAGTTGTCACATTCCGGTATCGTGAATGAAATCCAGCAACACAGTTGATGTGATACAATACAGGTTTTTGGTACAATACGATCCCGGCACTAAGTGACTAACCAAAAGGATTTAACGTTTGCGCTGTCGTGGTTACTTCACCACCTCTTTATATTGTGCTCTACTTCGCCCCATAGTGTTCCACCCCTCCCCCTGGCTGCTTGCTCAATCCAGTTGCTGTAGCATAGCCAGGAGTCCACCTATCCCCATCCGGTGTGCCTAGCGCTCTACGCAGCTCTGATGATCAGCTGTTTCTGTGGCTGCAGCTCCGACGATCAGCTGTTTCCATGGCCGACGCTCAGCTGAGCCTCTGCGAGTCCTGGTTGGCTGTAAAAGGCTCCAGTATGCAAATGAGCTCCTGTAACAAGCGAGGGTGGTTCAAGGTGGTGCAGTGTGGGTGGGCTCTCCTACCCTATCCGAACAGCAGCCCCGGCCCATCTGGCAGTCTGAGGCTGACAATAGTCACAGCAGAGGCAGATCAGAATTGCATTAACTGTCTTTGTAAAAAGAAAAAAAAGATTCCCAGTTTTCTTGTATTCATATGTTCCTATGAATTTTTATTAAATATGGAAATAAAAATGCAGTGAATTGGAGAGAGAGAGAGAGAGAGAGAGAGAGAGAGAGAGAGAGAGAGAGAGAGAGAGAGAGAGAGAGAGAGAGA
>JANHFL010003370.1:126595-141365 GCA_032468155.1 Oxyrhabdium leporinum
AGTTGTAATTACCCTGCCATCTGCTTGAAATGGGACACCCTTTCCTTTTTCTTTTTGCTACCCATAAAAACCCACATTCTTTTTGTTTATTTTATCTTCCTTTGTAAGACTGAGTCCCTTTTGTGTTTTAACAATTCTGATATTCTTTCCTTCAAGTATTAGGCACTTGTTGGTACGCCTCCTTGATGATTTCACCCATCCTATACATTAAGTTTTTATTTATCTTAATAAATGTTCCCTATAGATCCATAACAGTTGCATAAGTTGCATAACAGTTGCATAAGTTGCATAACAGTTGCATAAGTTGCATAAAAGTTGCATAAGTTGCATGAGTTCCATATGTTTTTTCTTCACACTGAAATTGTACAGTATGTGATTGTGCTTTCAATAACTTATTTCTTAGAAGTTTCCAACCATCCTGTACTTCCTTTGATTTGTACTTCCTATCATCATGAGCTTTGGTGGCGCAGTGGTTAGAATGCAGTACTATAAGCTATTTCTGCTGACTGCCAGCTGCCTACAGTTTGGCAGTTCGATTCTCATTTGCTCAAGGTTGACTCAGCCTTCTATCCTTCCAAGGTCGGTAAAATGAGGACCCAGATCATTGGGGACGTTATGCTGACTCTGTAAAACTGCTTAGAGAGGTCTGTAAAGCACGGTAAAGTGATATATCAGTCTAAGTGCTATTGTTTTTGCTATCTATGCAAGCCCACCAAATACGTCTCTAAACTTGGCTCTCCTGAAATCCAGTATGCCTATATATGTATGTTCTCCGTTTATTTTATTTTCCTCTGGCTATTTTTCCTCCTTCTTTTTCTCCATTATTTATTGCCTTTTTAACCAGATTTGCTTAAAATCAGATCTAAGAGACTTTATCAAGGTGTTTTTTTCCCCAACTTCAACCTTCCAGCAAATGCAGAAATCAGCAAGACTGTAAAGGAATTTCGGGAATTTGGGAACTTGAGATCTCTCAGCTGAGATGATTTTTCAACAGTATCTGAATAACTGAATTTTCCCATTGTTACTGTACACTTTGGAGTGAGGCATTCATTAATTAAAAGGAGAGGAAAACTCAATGCAAGCAAATATTGGGGGGACTGAGATCTTAGGGTATAAATTCTTAGAGTTCATTGGCAGAACTGCAGTTCTGGGGACTTCAGTGATGACAAATTTCATCATACATAGAACAAAAAACATTGCATCAGTGTATATGCATTGTCCTTTATTTTAACGTGTTGGCTTTTTTATTCCTTTATGGCAAAGCTCTGTTATTACATTTCAATCTCATGGTGCTACCAAGAAGACCAAGGCAATCTTTTGAAGCAGCATATTGGAGTATTGTACTCTTATCTGTGGCTAACCATATAATTAAATAGAAATCTGAAGCCATGTCTTCCACATGTAGGATTATTAATCATTTAACATTACCTTTTTATGTCCATGCTATAAAAACAATACTAAAAACACCAAAACTAATATTTCTTCTACTCTTTACTCTCCAATGTCATAATATCTATATTATTACTGATTAAATCATTTACACTCCTGTTCTGTCCTTTCCTTTCTCTGGCAAAAAAAAATATTTCCCCAGGGAAAGGAAGGGAACGCATGATACTGGTTTGGTCTTTTATGAAGAGGACAATATTTATTAACTACCCAATTAAGAATATTTTATTATGTAGTTGCTACTCCAAGTATCAAAGAGTCTGTTATAACTGCTGCCATAAATTGAGCTTTCCAAAGTTTATAAGCAGGATATAAAAGCTGCTGTTTGGATTATAAGGTTTCAGCTACAGAGAAAATTGATTTCTGGAGATGGGATCATTTTGAAATTGCAGAACCGGAGTCTATACATAACTGAATGTCCCTTATATTGTAGTACAGGTGCTTAGCCTATCATTTTGCCAATGATTACAACAGTTTACAAGGACATCAATGCAGGTTAAGCATAGGTAGTTTCTGGAGATGAGGTGCTCTGAATTTATGCATTGTATGCACTGGAATTTCAACAAAAAATATTTGTAGCTTTTGAAGGATTAAGATAGAGGACAAGTTTTCTACAATCCCTTTATGACTAAAAATGGAGCCTTTAAATGTTTTGACTTTTTGTATAGCCATAATCAGATTCTACTGGGTCAGCTAGTTATAGAGACTAAACATATAAAAATGATTCCCCCTGGTTCTTATGAATAAATTGTAAGTGTCATTACATGGTTAAACTGTGCAATACTCTATTATTAAATGTGATGACGGCCACTAATTTGAAGGGTCTTAAAGAGGACAAATTAATGGACAAATTAATGGAAGCTCAAGTTATTAGTGGCAATTGGTCTTGAGGGCTCTTACCACCTTCAGACTCACAGATAGCATGCCTTAAATGCCAGCTGTGAAAGAGTGACCACAGAAGAAAGCTTTTGTTTTCCTGTCCATGCTCAAGAGTTTCCTGGTCGGTAGATATTTGGTTGTCCACTAAATAGGACAAATAAGACTTCTTGTGTTCTGTACTAAACTAAAAGGGCAAGGCCCCAATCCAAGAGAATAGTGTTAGAAATTTTGATGACCCAAACTTTGTTTTGCTGTTGTTGACTGGACAAGTTAAGCAGGACTAATGAGCCAGTTTTGAAGAAACCTAGCTTCTTGTGATGTAGGGCCACAGCCAATGCATTGATATGAGCACTATTCTGTTGATGTTAGCTGAACTGGGCTTCAACCAGAGTTTTGCCATCTTGGTGCATTGTATGCACCAGCTTCAGGCATTACAGCATTACAACATGGAAACATTTGGATGCAAGATCCACTACTTGAATTTTATATCATTGCTCCAAATAAATTTATAATGAACAAAGGGCTGTTTTGTTTCTCAAAAAGTCTTGCAGCTACCTATCTGACAGCTTGAATCTTTAGATAGCATCCCCTTTGCCATGGAGAATGTTCTTTCTCCAAAACAAAATGAAGATCAATAGGAAACTACTGACTCCTGCCCAGATTTCATACAAGTCCAGTGCCATCTTGTGGCTAAATTCTATAATGACACTGTCCACATACCCTTCAACATTTTATAGAGTACAGACATTTTTATATTGTACCTTTCTTGTTTCATTCTAAGGAGCATATCTCAGCAGCACTATGCTTTTACTGCCAAATTCTTTATGCTGTACATAGTGTTGCACTGACTTCTGAAATCGCAGTGTTGTTGAGCTGACTAATAAGAGAAGAATAAACAATCCTGATCAAAAGGCTTAAGACAGAAAAGGATTCGCTTTGTTAAAAAAAGACCAAAAATATATAGAGAGAGTCTATATGTATATTCTATTGTAAAGTAAGTTCTATTGTGCTTGTTTCTTAAGTGTGATCAGAACTGCAGCAGAAAATAAACCATGTCAGCAGCAGTGTGCAAAATTGCAGAGCTGTGTGTATATAAATGTGAGCATACATACCCGTCTGACTTTTCTTTACTGCTGCTCTTAATAAGTACAGCTATAATAGCAACAAATTCCAACCATCTCTGATCAAAAGAATGCCTGAATTCAACTGAATTTATTCCCAGGTATAAAAGCTTTAGGACTACAGTCTCAGAAATACATAATGAATGCACTGTTAAATGAATTTAAATCATAAAGACCATCCATTTTAGTGCATGACATCAGGAATCTACAATCTTTTTCAGCCCAATGGTTTCACTTGGCTTTTAAGAGGTGTGCAAGAGTCAATGTTCAAAACTGCCGGAACAAAATCTGAATTTCATTTATTTAATCCAGTGTAGTTAATTCAGTGTAGCTACTATGACTATTTTCTTTAACTCTTCCTTTCTGTCATGTTAAGTATTAACTATTCATTAACTCTCCTCTTCTGTCACATTAAAAATTAAAATTCAGCAGTAACCTTTGGAGGGGTGCACCCAAGATGTAGGAATTCCCCGTGACTTCACAGCCTGCTTTAAAGGTATTTTCAGATTCTTTCCCCAAAGAAAAGATGGGTTAAATGCTTACCTGCTTTATTTCATGAGTGATCTGTAGCATTCTTGCACAGAACTCAGAACAGCATCCATGAATTTCTCCTAGAAAATGCCCTATGATTTAGACCCAAATCTGTTTTGTTTCAGATGTAACTGCAGGCAATGCTTTGGGATATACCAGGATATTGATTTACCAAAGACAAAAACCAGAAAACAAGAAGTACCTTGCCAAATATGGACAGTTGGTGGATAGAACTGACTTATCCCTTTGCCTTATGGCACTTTAGCTATTCTGGCATAAGCCATTCTAAGTAAGACAGCTTCCCACATCTATAAGGAGCAAGGTGCCAAGAATCCAAGAAAATAAATTATCCTCTTTCTAGTTCAAATATGTTTAAAATAAATACATGGTTTAGGGGAAGGAAAAAAAAATCAGCCACATATGTCGATGGTTTAAATTGACCCACTGTATTAACTTCCATACTTCTGAAAGAGAGGTTTATCAAGGATTTTTCAGTGCTGCTGAGGCAAGCTGGCCCCCAGCTGTTTGTGTGAGTGCCCAGAGGAATGTGTTTTCCATGGAGCATGCCACCTTGAACCACTTTATTTTTTAAAATCCAAAGGATTTGTTACATCAGGGTTTTCAAAACATTTTTTTGCCAGAAGTGTTAATGTGTGTCATTAAAGCTGCCAAGATGCGCATGGCACACTGAGACCCTCGCCTGCGTTTATAGAAACTGACATAAGAATGTTAAAGAAAACAGAGCGGAGATATGGAGAGTGACAGCTGATTATTTATTTTTACATATTTTTCAAAGTATCAATAAATCCATTTGAGACTTCATGACTTGAGTGGTTGTAAGAGCAGCAAAGAATGAGTTATAATTAAAACCCATTCTTTTTCAACGCACACCAAGAGAAATTGAAAGAGGGAATAGCTATAGAATGAACTTTGAGCTGTCAAATGAAGTTCAATTACCTAAAGGAGAAAATGAAACTGATGATGAATAGCCTACAGTTACAGATACTTGCCTCTGACTTAGGGTTATCTTTAGGTAAGCAAAATCTTGAGGCATCCTGGCTGATGGTAGAATAGACTCAGTGACCTTGGTCAACAGCAGAAAGACATATTCACTTCTAAGCTTCGGATAACAAAATACAGATGCAGTCTATATATAACATCATATGGCCAAACTAATAAATTATGTTGTAGCCTAATATGATAGCCTACAATACAACCTATTTAGAAATGGTTGTATTTCTACAATTGAACCATGAACTACTCAAGCACATTTTAGCCTAATCTAGTATACGATCCAACCTTAGCCAAAGACCATCAATGAAACCTCTGCACAAATGGATTATGCAATTCTTTATACAATTTGTGAACAGAACAATTTGGACCATTCATCACATTTCCACAGTGAAGAATGATTCCAAACTGGACGAGAAACTTTATGTTTCACAACATCAGCAGCAGGTCCCTCTCCCCCCCCCCTTCTCTGTTGCTTTGATAGTACTCAGTGAGTTACACAAGCAGGAAAACAGTGGTGAGCTCTCTGAGCTTTGTGCCTATCTTGAGCAGCATATGAAGACTACAGCACAAGTAAACGGGAAGGAATGAGTGCACATACATACCAAGCAGAGAAGGGACTTTAAGCAGCAAACTTTGCAGTGCAGTGGCCATGATAAATATAGGGGTTATTGCAAAATAGAGAGAGGAATATAGTGTGTACTTACCACCTGGATAGCAGACTATTCCTTTTTTCTATTTAAATCATGGCTTTTGCTTATGAATATATATTCAGTAAACTGATTAATGAAGGTTATATGAATAACGTTTAGCAACTTTTGTTCTTTTTTTAGTTATTCATAAGTGAGTACTCTGAAGATAATTCATGGACAAATCTGGCCAATCTTTCAGTGAACATTCCTACAACTTCCAAACATTTGTGATCCATACAAATCCTACACAGAGATTCTGCAGCAGACCATAGAATAAAACCAAAAGAAGAATGCATCTTGTTTCCCTGTGCAAATAGATCCTACTTCTTGTGAAGGAATGCTTGACAAAATCTGCATTTCTGACAGATGAAAGGGCTTTCTTGTTTCTCTTCAGAAGTTTGCTGTTTAACAAGTTCTTTCAAATCATGCTCCTTAAATGTAGATTTTCTCCTTTGTTTTCAGAGAACTAATTGCAGCAATTACTTAATAAATCATATGCATGTATGTAGGGACTGCAAACACTATTTGGCAATCAAGCTTTAGATGCATAGATTTGTATGCATGTTTATGACAAGGTCATGGTTTAAAGCAAAAGCGTCTTTTAAAATGTTTTCTTATTTTTATGTTTAAAAATTGCGGTTTGCACCCCTCCCTCAGCACTTTGCTCACAATTAATAACTTGTTTTGGATGTACCTGTTGCTAGCATTTAATTTCTGTTTAGCACATTTCACATAAAATATGGCCATGTGTCAGTGTATAGTTCCTGCTTGATGTTGCATATAATTCTTATAATATTCTGAATGGCATGTGCTAATTATTTAGTACAATAGCTCATCTTATGGAGCTGTAAGTCTGGGAAATGAAGGGTAGTAATTACCTGGAATGAGGATTTCTTCATTGTTGTTGTTGAGACCAAAGTGTGGGAGGGGAAAAATTCAAAATCAAAACAGCTTTCAGTTCAAAATTATTCAAGGCATACTGAAAGAGTTAACACTTCTTGACAAGTTTATAACTAACAAGTCTGGAATTTCTGGCTTTGAAGGCAGCGGTTTGGTGAAATGTGCAGTAATTATGAAATCCTCACTCTGATTCGAATATATATTTTTCTTATGCTAACAAATTCCATCTCCCATTTTCTAAACTAACTTTCTTGGACCTCTTTCCATAGGCACTTTCCTCACTCTTGCATTTAGCATTTGTCTGCATGTTCCAGAGCTTCCTAATTTAGTTTGACTTGTCTGCCTTGACCTACAAAGGGGGTAGGGAGATGAAAGCAACAAAAGAAGATCAAAATAAAAGAAAGCTTTGCCAAGAAAATAGTGATTTATGACACACAAAGAAAGATCCTACTTTACATCAGAATAGATGCTTTCAATTTCTTGTCAAAACTCAAGAAGGTATGACCTTGACAAAATACTTCAGGTTTGATTTTGCTCTGTTTTATTTTTTATAGGGAGCTATCCTTTGGCAAAGGAGAAAGCAGAACTTGAGTCAGAGGAAGACTCCAAAAGACAGAACATTTTACAATCCTGTGAAAAAAAGAATTTGTCCCTTTTCAGATTTCCTGCCCTCTTGAATTGAATAACTGGTTATACCATGTTTTGTTTATTTCCAAATGTTTCTCTACATTTCTATGGGGTTTATTTCTGGACTTTGATTTATCCATTGCATAATAATCTCTTGCAAACTTGCTTGAATATTAGGTCTCATTGTTTTGCTGCATGTTTTGCAAGAGCTTCAGCTGATAGACAGATGGTTTGATATTCTCTTGTAGAATTCTTTGATACAAAGAACTTATGCTTTGATTTGCTTTGAAGCTCATTTGTCTCGGTAATGGCAAATCAGCCAGTATTTTTTTTTTAACTAAGTTCATGAGTACATGGTTTCATTGTTTTTTCACTGATTGGAAGCCCAGGAGAAAAATAAAAATGGTGACTAAAAAGTAGTTTGTTAGTTTTTAATCAGGCATGGTTCCCCTACTGGGCTACTAAGAAAGACCTGCAGTTGATTTTTCTGAAGAGAAACAGAAAAAGAAGAAAGGGGGTTTTAATTTTAAAGCTGGCTTTTATTCCTGCATATATGTCCATTGTGATGTCTTAGCTTTGTGGGTGTGTGGGTGTGTGCATTCATTCACCGTGTCTACATATAATTTTATACATTTATAAGTATAAGACTTGCAACTGGCAATTGCTTTCTGTCAAATGGAGAATTGGGGGGGTGGGGCACAATAGTAGAGGAATTATACATTGGGGGTGAAAATTGTCTGATCCCTGGACTGAATCTCTTCATAAGTGACTGCCAAAATATTTCAGTCCAGACAGGAGGGAGTTGGGGTTAAGTTGGTATCAGCACAGGACAAAAATCGGTGGGTGCAGTGCAAAGAGGTTTAAGTCCCTGGCTATGATTGTATTTTTTTCCAAACTGACCAGCATCAATACTATATTTTTCACTATTTATTTTTATTTTTTGAGCAAGGCATGACATGTCTCTAGACTCTTTGTAGTGCATACTTCATTGTGATGATACGAGCTAACGTTTGTGACATGTATAATGTACACGGCAAGCAGATCAAAATCAACCCTGCAGGTCAAAATCAGTTGTTTAATAAAATGCCATGAAACCTCGTTACAGCTAATTGGAGCAAATCATTATTTCAAATATCCTTTTAATACAAAAGCACATAATCACAGCAATTTACATCATTTGGGTGATGATGTCACTATGCAAATGATGTCATGTGCATATTTTCCATGATACTACTCATACAACAGGGCATTTATCAGTTTAATTAAAATGATTGAACAAGAAGAATTCCTATTATATACTATTTTATAATTCAAGAGCAGAGCTAACCATTTTTCACAAAATAGCAAAGAACCACAACCTTATAAAATTGGTCTGTAATGCTGCCCAGGAGAAAAAACTGATTCTAACTTTTTAGTTGCTTAAAGAAACCGGGTGCCTTTCATAATTCAATAAGAAGTTACATAAAGATTTGCAATAGTGGCAAATATCTATAGCTCAGGTATAGGATGAGGGTGAAGATTTGTTCTCCAAGCTTGTGGGTTGGTTTCCAAACATTTCATTACCAGGCTAGGTAACATCTTCAGCAGAGTTTAGGGGATGTCAGTGTCAGTGTTCCTCTGTTTATAAATGCTTCAGTGTGTCAAGTGAGGGTCTTGTGATGTGTCAGCTGTGAGTCATCCGTGGGTCTTGTGGTGGGTCTTGTGATAAGGAGATTACATCAGGTCAGGGTGATTGGGAGGTGAACTGCTGGAGGGGTTGTATGACTTGGTTGAGGATTGATGCCGTCTCAGGTTGGCTGTGCTAAACATGTTACCTAGCCTGGTAACAAAACATTTGAAAACCAACTCACAAGTTCGAAGAATGAAGCTTCACCCCCCACATAGTCCTTGATTTATAGTCATAATCAGGATCAAAATTTTGGCCACTAAACAATGCAATCATTAAGTATGTCAGCATATGACTAGATCTGATTTTTCAACCATTTTTCCACAGTTGTTAAGCGAATTATATGATCATGAAATAAAACATGCAGCTGTTGTAAATGCAAGCCAAACACCTGAATTGTGATCACATGATCATAGGATAGTGTAATGGTTGTAACTTCGAGCATGGGTTGTAAGTCCCTTTTTTTCAAGGCTGACATAAACTAATAATCATAAGTCAAAAAAAAACCCATGCTGTCATTCTGTCTCTCACACAAGCGTAAGATAAACTTGTTTGCAGAAAAAGGTTCATCTATTTTTGCATTAAACTTGAACAATGTCACATTATTATTTTTCTTTCAGATATTTTGGGTTGCATATATTTAAAAACAACCAGGCCTGGTTCTAAACAGTTTTGTTAATTACATGAACACTATCATTTTGTTTTTAAGCAAGAAAGTCTATGCAGAAAAATAACTGAAAAGTGTAACAAAATTTCTAAGCAAAAACACACAGGAGTCTATGGACACTTACAGTATTTTCTGTAATTAAACATGAAGTTACCCATCAAAACATTTTAAGGGAAATGATATTATTTTGAGAATTATCTGTTCTGTTTATTAACTTAATGATAAACTTACCTTTCACCTGCAGTAGATGATTGTTCAGCCTTGACAGAAAGTAAATATATTGTATATGAAATTAAGCAAAACACATTTATATTGGGAAAAATGTCCAGAAACAAAACTTTGTGGGCCATTATTAAATGTGGTGTTAAGTATACTTTGGGGGGGGGTGTTTCATTTGCTTTTTCTTGAAATGCTCACTATGAAGGGGAGAGTGCCTATGATGAAGATATTAAAAAAAAAGTTTGCAGTAATATAGCAATTAGTGCATTTTTTAACATACCTCCAATCAGTATTCAGACACTTATGGATTTAATTATCTGTTTGTCTAACCATCAATCCATGTATCATATTTCAGTGACTAGAATATATAAATCAACGGAGAGAAATAAATTTGAATCCCTGCTTAGCCATGAAATTTGATACATGGTTTTTGGAAAACAGCAAAGCTTAGAGATAGTAGAACAGATGTTTTGAATTCACAGGATTCCATTTGAATCCCAAAGACTCTACCCTTGATATTCTGGACTTCTGCTTTGAACATGGCTATACATTTGTGTTAATAATAGTGAGTTGAATGAATTAAAGGTCTCACTGGGCTAGTTCTGTTTTCTAGTCTAATTTTTGTCCATAGAGTTTTGAGAGCATAGCAAAGAAAAAAGAACTATACATGCACCCTCATTTTTTGGGATGAGGATGGAATAAAATATGTAATACATATCAGCTAATATACAACATTTATGATACAAAGGTGGCTAGAATTATTGAATAATAAAACATGAATGCCAGCTAGGTGATTTTGGGAGAAATCATACTCTCTCAGCCCAATTCACCCCACAGGACTATTGTTCTGGGAAAACTAGGAGGAGAAAGAAGTATTAGGTAGGTTCGCTGCCTTAGTTATAAAGTAATAAAAGTGAGATAATCGATCAAGCAATAATTTATTTATTATGTGCAGTATGATAAGGGTTAGCTTTTAAAGATCACACAAATAGATCTTCTCCAGGATGAGCTGTTTCTAACCTGGCTCTTCAGTTCTTCAGCAATTGTTACTATAATTGAGTGCATCCACCTTGCAATTGGTGATCATCTTTTTCGTCCCAACTTGCCTAGCATAACCAACTTTCCAAGGAAGGCTAGATCTTATGATATATGCAAAATACAATAATTCGAGCCTGTCATTTACGCCTTAAGTGAAAAATCTGGATTGATGTTTTTCTATGATCCATTTGTTTATTTTCCTGACTATCCATTGTCTTCTTGAACCCAAGTTCAGAATCAGAATACAGCTGGAAGGGACCTTGGAGATCAACTAGTCCAGCCCCCCCCCCCCCAGTCAAACAGGAAAACCCTATACCATTTCAGACAAGAGACTGTCTCTTCTTAAAACCTCCAGTGATGAAGCACCCACAACTTTTGAAAGCAAGCTGTTCCACTGGTTAATTGTTCTCACTGTTAGGAAGTTTCTCCTTAATTCCAGGTTACTTCTCTCCATGATTAGTTACCATCTATTGTTTCTTGTTCTGCCCTCTGGTACTTTGGAAAATAAATTGACCCCCTCCTCTTTGTGGCAGCCTCTTCAAAAGTCTCAATGTTCTTTCTACCCTGTTTCTCTAAAGCCAAATTTTTGTCACAAGTAGAACAATTGCCTGCATGTTTCTGACCCTTTTAATGAATCCATGAAAAGTGCTAGTCTGCAGTGTATTTCTTGACTACTGGTTTTGTTACTGTTAATATTCAATCCTTCAAGACAGAGAGACAGGTTATTTCATGCAGATTATATTTTGGGTCTTATTGACAAGAATAAAGTATTGCCTAAGTCTGTGGATATTGTAAAGAATAGGGTAAATGTTTTGAAAATAAAACAAATCTAAGATACGCTTGACTTACAAATAATAAGGTTCTACAAAAAAATATATAGGAATGCGGCCATGGTTATTGTTTGGATCCTGTTAAATATATGGGAATAATTATTTTAAGAAACGTTGTTAGAAGATGCAAATATTAAAAATTCTGTAACATAAACTAATAATAGTATTAATAGTTGGTTGAAAATGCATGTGAGTTCATGGGGAAGGATACATGTTGTGAATATGAATTTAATTTCATGATTACTATATATTTTAAGAGGGATGCCCATGTTAATTTCACTCAGATACTTTAGACAGATCAATAAGTTATTGATCAAATGTTTATAGAACAGTCAGATTCCAAGAGTCTCTTTTTATAAATTGCAGCTCTCAGATGAAAATGAGAGGTTTAATTTTCCAGACTATCAATTGCACCTTTGGCCATACATATTAATGAGTTTTTATATGTACCATTTTGAATATAACTACAGAATTACTATTTGAATCCTTTGAACTTTGACAAGTACTTGGAAAATCATCAGAGTTTACATGTATTCCTAGCATTAAAGGCAGAATATATATTTGGATGTTATTAGGAAAGAGATTTAAATTTGTTTCTTGTTCTTATGAAAAATGATCTTATTTAAACATAGCAAGTGAATGCTTGTTTTTTTGTTTGTTTGGATAATCTGGACATAACACAGGATTCGCTTTAGATGAACATTTTGCTAACTGTACTCTCAAGGATTTTGATTATAAAATAATATAACCTTCCTAAAGCAATTGAATGGAGATATACATACACACACACACACACACGTGTGTGTGTGTGTGTGTGTGTATAAAATTTATTATGTTTCCAATTTGGATAAATACATTGGGATCCTTCTAAAATCCAAAATTTTAAATAAATTAGATTGTTTTAGAAACTAAACCAGCTATTCATTTATGTAAACTACTGAAATATGAAAATAAATATTGATAATTTAATAAATATTGAGGATTTACATCTCAAAGATTAAGTTTATTCAGTTCTAACACATTAGTGATCTGCTATTTCAATTTCTTGACTGAGATATGATTGATTCTGGATTATTTGATAACTTCACATATGTTTAAATAGGCTCACATCTGTGTGTGTATATGTGGGTGTGGGTGTGTGGGTGTGTTCATATATACATATATGTGTAAACAAAAATGCCATAGATACATACTTATACACACATACAGATGTAGTAATTGCAGACTGTTCCGTATTGGCTGAATTTATTCAATAGCATCAAAACAGTTAATAAAGTAGTTAAGATCTGAATATGTCAATGTATTGTTGAATTATTTTCCTAAAATTGGAATGTATGTATGTCTGAAGACTGTTTAATCTATCGGTCCCGATAGTTGCAAAAAAAAGCAGTAAACTCTTAGAAATACATTGGTATACATATTTTATAGAAAAGAAAAAGAGGGCAAAGGGAAATGGTTACCATATCAAGATTTGTTGATACAGGAATATGGAGAGCCTAAGATGAATTCAAGAGAACGACCGAGGGATTTTGTTTTCAATAGCTTTCTTAATTTTTTCACAATTAAGAGAAAGATTTAACATGGATAAAATGGTAACTGGAATTAAACAACATAAAATGGGATTTGAAATTATGTACGGATGATGAACACATAATTGCAAAAATGTATAAACATTTGCTGAGATTTGACATGGGAGAGAACATAATTTTATCCCATTTAACCAATTCTTTCCCATTTGTCCATCTGTATATTATAATCAAACTTCATGGCCCATTTTAATCATGCAATCTTTGTTTCTTTAATTAATTCCTTTTTTTCACATTATTTTTCTTTTTTCTATTTAGTCCAGCATCCTTGACCCATACACCAAATTTGGAAAATTAAATAATATATTTTGGTTTAATAGCAAAACATATTTTACAGAAGGTCTGTGTAATGGTATATGGAAAGGACCGGGGGACACAGAGAAAAGAAATGCAACTAACCAAATAGTCAAATAAAAGATAGCTGAACCAACAGCAAGAATGTACAAAGAGCAAGTGGCTCAAAATAAACCCTTCCTAGTCTGTGGACTGTTCAGGGGACAGGAGAGAAAAGCATTGTTTCAAATAATAAAAACCTTCAGCCTCCTCATTCATTTCTTTCACAACATTTTTCTTCATTCTGAGTTTTATGTGAAGTAGGGGCAAAAATATCTTTGACAGGTCAACAAGTAGTTCACGTCCCACATTTTTCTGTCTTGATACCAAATTCTTTCTGACTGGCCTTTTCTTTTTAATGTAATGCATTTCTGTTGTATGGCTGTCCCATTTGCATGTGTAACAACAGTACTTGATATATTCAAGCTGCGTTCCTAGCAGCATAGCTGCTACTTTTAAATTTCCACAGATATTCCAGTTACACTTTGTGTACTGGGTGTAATTGAACAACAGTTCCATGTTTTTGTATGTTTCTTTCATGTGTGCCACATAGCCAATAGGTACTGAAGGATATGCATTGCCATTATGTAATAATACAGCCTTAAGGCTTAATATTGATAAATCAGTAAAGAGATGCCATTCTAGTGAGTCATGCTCACAACTCAAATCTGTGAAAAAAAATATCAATGTCAATACACAAAATGAGGTTGTCAATCTGCTCAAAGAATTTTGTTAAATCATCTTGGTGGCTTTGCAAAAACAGAAGATTTCTCTAAAACTGTATGTGCTAGGTTAAATTATAGGTTATTTTTGTGATTAGCAGTCAAAAATCTATAAGATACATCCAAAAGTGTTCAGAAAACAAAATCTTCGTTGTCCAGTGATTTGGGAACTTACAGTATTATAGTAAAGAGGCACAGAGTATTATTGTTCTTATTCAGGGGTTTTTTTCTGTTTAGATTTTTTTTTTATCACTGCCTGGAACCACCCTGGTTGCAGTTGTTCTCTGATCAGGAGCAATGTCATAGGAAAAATTCACTTATGACATCTCCAAAGCAGTAGAAAAATAGGCAAGGAGATTTGAGCAAGATTCATCCCTATTCATCAAATTGAATAGCAAAATACAGAACAAAACTTTGAAACAGTATTAATAGTAAAAGTGATGTTGTTTTTTGAAGTCTCTCTCTCTCTCTCTCTCTCTCTCTCTCTCTCTCTCTCTCCCTC
>JANHFL010003370.1:141465-152661 GCA_032468155.1 Oxyrhabdium leporinum
TCGCTCCCTCCCTCCCTCCCTCCCTCCCTCCCTCCCTCCCCTCCATCCAATTTATGCAGTTGACCATATATCCAAAAAACCCTGGGTGGTAAGCAAAGTAAATACAACAAATTCAGTTCAACCAGGGGTGGGGGGAACCGTTATGGCAACATAACTGAACAGATTCATAGAAGTCCTTCAGAGATATTTTTTTTCCCGAAACTTGGAAATTGCACTTTAAATTGAGAATTAACTATGCTAACTTGGAAAGTAGAAATTTGGATGACATAAATAGCCCTTAATATGCCTAGAAAGCTGGAAACATTACAGAATTAAAAAGAATACTATACTTAGACTACAACCTAATTAAAGCCCCTGCACAAACTTTTATTTTGTATTATATCTGTTACTGTACGTGCAGAGACTTTTACTTCATCAGGATGCATTATACAGTCATGCTCATGCAATCAAAACTGAATTTTTAGGGTACAGTTCTTGGATTGTCAAGCAAATCATTACTGAATCTAATTTGCTTCATGGTACAGTAGATTGGAAATGGGTCACTGGAAAATTTATCACATGAATTATGATTTTAAAAATGTATATAATTTACATGAAGCCTTCACAGAACTCAGATGTTAATGTATGCCAATAGTAGTAACTGATGGGAGATACCAATAAATCTGTGCAGTGCAAAGATTCTGTTGCACAGTGTTTAGAATTCAGCACTGAAGACTACTTCTGCTGACTGCCAGCTGCCTGCAATTTGGCAGTTCGAATCTCACCAGGCTCATGGTTGACTCAGCCTTCCATCCTTCTGAGGTCGGTAAAATGAGGACGCAGATTGTTGGGGGCAATATGCTGACTCTGTAAAGCTGCTTAGAGAGGGCTGTAAATCACTATGAAGCGGTATATAAGTCTAAGTTTTATTGCTATTGCTATATGTGGCCAACTCAATGTTGAAAATGTGCTTTACAGTACCTTTTGTGTATGTTGGTGAATTAAAACATAATACGTTACAGTACAATACTATCCTGTCTAACTAAATAGAATAGTTGCTTAGACTTCTCATCATAAACATTATTTTCTTATAATAACCCCAAAGAAGAGTCCCATTTGTTTGAAGCCCATGTCAACTGACAAAAACAGGATTTCTCTTCAGAGATTCTCAAACTCTGTGGAACTGTGACTCCCCTATAATGATAAATAAATATCTATGGATTCCTGTTAATAAATCTGTTAGCTCCCTTTTAGTAACAGTTAATGTGCCAGCAGGCAGTTTATTCCTTATCCCATTCTTCAATCCCTTTGCAAAGGCATAGTCAGGTAGATCCAAGTTGCTACAAGGCTCTGAAAATGCTCTGACTTACTTACTTACTTACCTTCTATTCTGCCCAGGGGACTCTAGGCAGCTTACTTACTCTTAGTTGCCAACTATCTGTAGCCAATTTACTCAGAGTTGCTAATTATGAGACATTGGGGGTGTTCTAACCTAGATGTCTCCTCACAATGGATTCCATTGCAGACGGAGTCCATGAGTCCCATCCTAAATTTACAGATAATTATTTACACTGCAGAAAGCTCACCTGAAATCCTACATCATAGTATACAGGACAGAAAAGTTACTTTGGTTTGGCTTACCTCAGGCAGCCTTTATACAACTTCATGCAAACAGACAGGCAAGCCTCAAAGTGTACCCATAGATATGTCAATGCTTGTATTAAAGAAAGTAAATTTTCCATTAATCATTTTTTAAAAAAAATAGAATTCTCTATGCTTTCTTTATCTCCACGTTCACCAAATTGTACTGTTGTGGCTTGGACAAATTGTTTAAATATTCTTCATGTTATCATAGCTGTTAAGTGTCTCCTTAAAACCATTCAACCTGTTCAGGGTAGTTTCCCTCCCCTTTTTCTTTTGCAGACATCTTAATTAGTCTAATCCTGACTGGTCTTTTTCCAATGTTCCTGTTGGCACAGTTGGATTTCAATTAACATTCTGCTTTAGTGCTGCAAATGCCCCTGCTCATTTTTTCTAAACACTATTTTGGATGCCATTTCTAGATTTTTTTCAACAATTCTGTTTTTAAAAAAACTTGAGCGGGGGGAGTAAGCAGTGTTAAGTTAGCAATGGTTGAGTTTTTCAAGTAATGGAACATTTTTCAGACATTTTTTTCCACAAAGATATTTTATTTAATCTAAATATTTCAGCCACCATCTTTTAAAGCGTCAATATTACAATTTCTAACCCCATTGCTTGCTTTGTTTCTCTCCATTTATGCATCTGCAATGGGCAGGAGACGTTATAGAACCTGCCTGGAAAAACAAAACTTCTTCATACAATACAGCCACTAAGTATTATGACATGAGTAAATTTAGAAATTGTATGTCCATAATGGATAAAAGTTGGGGATATTTTTTTAAAAAAAAAGTCAGATGGGAGGGAGAGGGGGAACTCGAAATCAAGCAAAACATTAGCAGCAATGTATGATATGAAGTCATTGATAGCAATCTACTGTAATCCAGATTAGCACAATGTACTTCAAGGTCAAAATAAAAACTCGATATGCAGAGCCAATTACATTTCAAACCTTAATATATTTGACATGTGTTATCACAGAAAGGCACATTTGAAAAATGAATAAAAGTTCAAAGATAGTTGAAAAATGTTTTACTCATTTTACAGATAGAGCACACCAATGAATTTTTGTTTTCTAATAGGTAAAGTGAAAGATTTATACAATCTGAAGAGAAACTGATGTATGAACCTAACAGTAGAATCTTTAGTTTATACTGGGAACCAAGGTAATGATAAAGACAGTGACCATTGCAACTATTTCCATAGCACCTGTCCTTTAAAATAGAAACCCTGTTTCAATTCCATTACTGATTAGAAAGCTTAGTGCATCTCTTTTCTGGAATTGTTTAATCCACTTCATTAGCTAAATTATGTTTATGGAGTCCTCTTGTACAGGAGTGTAGGGAAGGGGACAAATGATGAGAAGCGTGACTATGAAGTTCCATTTTACATCCTTGCTTCAGATTCAAGTATATTAGCTATACATTTGCATAATGGTGTCATTGCACATATATTGTCATTTTGCTATGAACACAGTTTGCTGTGAAAGCTGTGACTGTGCTACAGATTTTAGTTGGCTGACCCTACTCAGCTTGATTGTCCTGCATGCATTAAGATTTTATTTCAAGCAATAAATAAAAATAAAAAGTGAAAAGGCTGATTTAAATAACTTCTCTGTGAAGGACTAAACAGCAGCATTCCTTTCATCCCAGTCTCCTAATTGCAAGCATAATGAAGGGTCAATTCATTTTTCTCAAGGTAATGTTTGTACATTTGAACATTGATAGCAGAATCTAAGGACAGGGTAGAAAGACAGACAAATGGGAAAGAGGGAAGAATGTTT
Source organism: Oxyrhabdium leporinum (assembly GCA_032468155.1). NCBI lineage: Eukaryota > Metazoa > Chordata > Lepidosauria > Squamata > Cyclocoridae > Oxyrhabdium > Oxyrhabdium leporinum. The sequence goes on from JANHFL010003370.1 coordinate 144,866, forward strand.
CTCTAAGTAGGTAATAAGTGCATTAAATTCATTGCTCCAGAATGTAGTGTAAAAAGGGTTCTCCTGAATCAAGCTTACTAGGATTATGGTAGCCAACAAAGTATTTCTAGAAAGTTCTGCAGCTACCATTCACAAATTAGTATGCCGTCACTTCCATTTGGAAAACAGTTTTGCTTGATCCTGAAAATTTCTTATCTTCTTAATATTTGTATGCTGCTTTGAAGGGATCACCCTAAATGTATAAGGGCATACAAGCCCCACCTGTTAAATCTTTGTTACCCATTTCTGCTCTTGGCTGCAAGCTTTTCATTACATATTTGAACAAATTTATTAGGGTGCTGGTGCTTGGGCCATAATGGGATTTTTTTTAAATTACATTTGTTTGCCACCCATCTCATCTGCTTCTTTTCAGCCTTGCCAAAATTGAGTAATTATCACTTATTAGAACACAAAAGGCAAAGTCAAGGATTTACAAAATATAACCAGCAACCAGCATCTCAAAAATGATACATGAAGGAAATTGCATCTAGAGTTCTCGCTGCCAACTGCCTACTCTCTTTCCCCAATTCTGATGCAATTTCTAAAGCAGGGCTTTCCAAAATTCTTGGACTTATGCCTTTGTCAGAGCAAATTATGAAAATGTAAACTTATGAGGCTAGTCTTTCCCATTTTCTCCAGGTTCCCAGAATGCTTCCTATCACTTCCCAATTATTTTAGTAGATAACCACATTTCCAAACAAGACACTGAGCATCTACCATTTTTATCTTCTAAATTATACAAGGTAAAAATGAGACAATGGGGCCACAACATTCATTATTATAAATATAGATAATTCCAGAGGCTCCCATTTTGTTTTGCAGCCTGTTCCTTTCTTTTTACTCAAATGACAGTATTGATTTAAAAAATCAAGTGAAGTGGACAAAGTGGCCATAGTATGCCTTAAATAGGTGTCCATGGGCACACTGATGCCCAACAGCACCACACTAAGTCTTAAAGTATCCAAGAGAAATTGTGATGAAGGCCTATATCTAGAGGGCTTATGGTAGCTGCAGAGTTTTTAACCCTGAAATGACTGATTCTAATTTCGCCTGTGGCAGAAATATCTTCATCATGATGTAGTCTTTAAGTCTCCAATGGAAATAGAGGAAGAGAGTTTGTGGGGGTACTGAGGTCTTGTTTTCTTTTCTTTGGCTGTTCTTTACTCAGATCTACCAGAAGAAATTTTGAAGGATTGCCTGCAACATTGTTCAGGCTATATTTGTTTTCATTACCTTAAACCAGAAAGTTGCTTTAGAGGTGAATTTTATTCATTTACCCAAATCGTAGCTGACTGTGATTTCCATGTGGGCTTGATATTGCTCTTCCTTGAACAAGTAACTATCTTGGGATAGCCTTTCCTTTGCTATAACATCCAGTACTTCCTCTGCATCTTTCACCCCCAATAGAATTCACAATGATGGGGCAATATTAAGAACATGTACCAGTGAAAAGCAGTTGTGAAATGTTGCAAGCTACAGTATATTTTAAATATATTATGGCTTGTCAGAATCTTGTTCTTATACAAATGATTTTGTTAAGCTGGAAGTTAAATATATTTATAATGGAATTATTTAATATTAATAAGGAAGTAATTCCAAGTTACTCTGTCTTAAGAGACAGTCTTGAAAATGAAATGTTTATTCACTTTATATCAGAATATGCCAATCCATTTTCCACATCTATATTTTTAAAAATAAATTAGTGGTTCTGGCAGGTGGAGGTGGAGCATGTATCTGGTAATAGTAAGGGAAAAATGACTGAGTACTTCCTTTGAGTATTATTCTTCGGAACATTAAACAAGAGGAACAAAGGAAAAATTAGACATAATGCTATGCCACACAGCTGACATAGATGTCAGCTCTGAACTTCAACTATAATGGTAAGAGTCTTTTAATAATTATATAGAGTAGTAAACAAGACCCTAGGGCAAACATATGTGGATCGAAATGAGTAACAGCTTTGTGCAAAGGTAGTCAGATCTAACTGTCCTGTGGATCATGCTGTAGTAAGTTCAAAGCAGTAGAAAGACTAATAACAGTTAATATTTGATCTCCCACACCTACAACTTATCATCACTTCCTTATCTTTTTCATATTCACAGTAAATTATCTTCCATATTCATGAAACACATCATTGACATTCAGAGGAAGTTTTACTTCTATAAATCCTTACACATGCTTATGATTTCTTTCATGGGCACAATGAAGGACATCATATTAAGTCTTCCATAACCATAAGAAAGTTAGCCTATGCAACGCTAATATTTAAAATGAACCAAGGAAAAACATGGGAGATTATAGATGTGTCAACCTTAATATCCTGATATCAATTTTTAACAGGTGGAATGTAATAGTAAAAAGTAGAATTGTTTAAGTTTTATAAGTTTTGCTGGTGACATACCAGCTTTGCTTCTCATAATTATTTTTATCAGCATTTAGTTTTGTAAGACACCTATGAGAATGTCTCCATCAAAGTTCTAAAAAAGGACATTATTGACAAAAGAAGAAAAGATGAGAATAAATAAAATATATCAATATTGATATGAACAAATTCTGGGTTCACCCAAAGAGCAGTATTGGTTTCTGTGCTATTTGGTAAGATTTGTAAATGCTTGAAGTGAAAAATAAAATGCTTGAAGTAAAAATAAGCAGTAAGCCAGTCCAGAGTTAAGTAATGACCAAAATCACTTGAATTTGTAAATCCATGCATGTTATTGTTAGGTTTTCTTTTGTCCTACAGATTTAAAGTAAAGAATACTAGAAAGATAATGAAATACTATTTATTGTCAATATTCATTATTCAGCCCTTCATAAACATAACAAATTTTATTTCAAAATGTGTACAAACTTTTATGTCAATCTGGAATGCAACATATGACCGTCCTACATATTACTTATAGTAGAGTTATAACACTGAACCTCTGAGAAATTAAATACTCTTTCCATATCCTGAAAAGTCTCTGCTATCAGGATAATAGTAGCAAAATAACAGTATTGGAGATCTTCTAGTCCAACTACCTACTCAGGCAGAAAATCCTAAACCATTTCAGATAATCTCTTCTTAAAAACTTCCAAGTGATGGAGGATGGACATTTTGGTCTTCCCTACCTTCCCTGCTTTCAAAGAATTGATATAGCGGTTTCTACCAAGACCCATTGTATTCCCTAATGTAAGAAGAGTAGGACTTGTGCAATCTGTCATAAAATGATGAGATTCTAAAATTGAATATTCTATTTCATTTTTTCTATTTAAAAAAAAAATAAAAATACAGCTTTATACCAACTCATTTCTGCATTAGAATATTTTTTCCTAAATCCACACAATCATTTTTATAATTTTATCTGCATCTACCATAATATATGCAAATTTCTCCACTATGCACAGTTTTGTACACAATGTTCCCTAATGTACACATGTTTTGATTGAAGAAGTATTTTGCAAGATTCAGAGGAGTGAGAAAACTGTATAATTACATTCTGATTCATATATTAGTTAATGAAGTGTGAATTAGATTGTTCTGTATTAAAATGAGAATCAAGAATCCTTACTAGAGTGCTGAAAGTTCTCCATACTCAGATCTCTATTTAGATAAATACACACTGGATTACCATGGATAACTGACTTTTACAGTTAAATCAACCTCTTGATTGCTAATGGCAATCATTGACTTCCAGGAAACTACCACGGGTGGATGGAAGAAACTCACCAAAAAAAATGTCTCCCTTGGGCAATGTGTTCTTCAGAAACAGGCTGCTTCATACCAGTTAGTTTAGGACAACTGTAACAGATTAAGCCACATGTGATCACAAATAATTTAGAATTGTCTTTTTTTCTCCTCTAGTATCTTCACTTGGTATTTATTTAGCTAAATTTATATGCCCACCTAACTCCATTTCAACTCTGTGTGAGGTACAAAAGTAAAACAAGTTAACATAATACAAAAAAGTAGTCAAAGAAAAAAATGATTCTGACAAATAGTCCACCATCCATTCTAGCCAAAAACCTGAGGAAAAGCTAAATTTTAAAGGCTTATTAAGGAAAATCTGGGCAGAGATAACATGAAACCCTGGGAGGTGCTATCTAGAAGGCAGATGCCAGAACCAAAAAGCCTGTTTGCTGGGTCCCAAAAAGTGATGCTGTTTAATCAATGGGACCTGGAATATGCCATCTCTTTCCAATTATATAGAATGGGCATAAACTACAGAACATAGACAATCCCTTAAAAAAACCAGGCTCTATTTGATGAAGCATTTTATACATTATCACCATGTATCACCAGCACATACAGTAGGAGCATACTGATTACTAGTGCAGGTTCATAAAACAGTTATGTTACATGAGTATACCATGGCATACCCTTGCCATTACACTTTGGACCATTGTGCAGTTTATGTATGTTTTTCAAGGATAGCCCCATATAACAATAGCAATAGCACTTAGACTTATATATATCTTCATAGTACTTTACAGCTCTCTCTAAGCAGTTTACAGAGTCAGCATATTGACCCGAACAATCTGGGTCCTCATTTTACTGACCTTGGAAGGATGGAAGGCTGAGTCAACCTTGAGCCGGTCAGGATCGAACTCCTGGAGTGAGCAGAGAATTAGCCCTGCAGTACTGCATTCTAACTATTGTGCCATCACAGCTCTTAATAGTGCATGTTGCAATAATCCACATGTGAGGTGACTAAAGCACAAGTGCCTTTCTAAAAGGTTTGTCATTCCAGATATGGATGTGATTGCACATTAGCAGAATTTGTGTGAAGAACCACAGCTGTCACCTCAAAAGGCCATTTCTTGACCCAACAGTTTTAAACAATTTTTCCATCCTTCTTTTTTGACAAGACTGTTGATAAGATGATAGGCCTGCAGCTCCATAATGTTCTGGACAAAGTAGATTATCTGGGCACCCTTGTGGTTGGGTTTAAATTTGAGTTATGGAATCAAGACAGCATTGATCACATTTGTACATAATCTCTGGTGGGTCTGGGATGGGAGTAATACATCTAGCATGATCATCCTTGATCTCTTGACAGTTTTCAGTACCATTGCTCATTGTATAATTGTGGGCTGACTGAGGGGGTTAGGAATGGGGAAAACACTATTCTTCAATAGTTCTCTTCCTTCCCCCAAGGCTACTTTTAGTCAGTGTTGATAGGAATAGGTCTGGCCCTAAGCCTCTGCTTTGCAGAGTGCTACAGCACTACACTATCCCTGCCTCTGTTTAATATCTACATGAAGCTAATCCATCAGCACAAGGTCAAGTATCATTATATTCAGTTTCCCCAGGGATATGCCATGAAGATGTTTTTCCTGGAGGCTGGATTGGTTCAGATTGGTCAGAATCAGTTTCACCTCAAACATGAGAAGACTGAGTGGCTGTGGCTTTCAGGGGGCCCTTAATCTAGTTATTTTCCATTGTTAACTCTGAATGAGGTCACAATCCCTCAGGCAGAGTTTGTTTATTTGACTCTAGGTAGCTTATACCATAAAAACAACAAGACAAACCATTAAAACAATCAATGTTAACACTCAAGCTACCTTAACTAACTTATTTTTTTTAAAAAAAATGGAGACGAAGGGAGCGAGATGCACATGGGGAGGAGATAGAGCCTTAACCATTAAACACTTCCAGTATGAGACCTTCCTATCAGGGCCCCAGGCCAATTGTCTTCAAGCTCTTTCAAAAGGCCAAAAGGTAATGGATCTCACCTTGGGAGGAGGTACAATGTTCCAGAGGGTGGGAGCCATTGCAGAAAAGGCTCTTCTGCTGGACTCCTCCAGTCAAAATTCTTTGACCAACAGAGTCCACAACCTACCACTTCTGCTGGTGTGGGTGGGGCAGACCAACACCACTGGGATGACAGTTCCTCAGATAATGGGAGTTGGTGTGCAATTTGGGATCCTGCACACCAAGACCATCTTGGTTCTGAAGATGCCAGCCAGTTGTTGGTAAAATTTCATGAAATCTGCTCTCTAGGACCACAGTTACTAAACCCTGAAGTCCAACTTTGTGATGCAACTTTGGATATAAGGGTTAGGGTTAGGGTTATGCATGTTTTAAGAATAACATTCAATTAGAAATTCATGCTTTGAACTAAAGTAGGTATAATTCAATACTTGTGAGTAGATCCATTTAGAATATGCATATTCAAAAACCAACGTTTATCTGAGTATTTTTAAAATTGAAAATTGCTATGGAAAGGGAGATAAAATACTGGATTTACAGATGTACAAAAATATTATATTTGTATAAAATGATTATGAAGCAGATTATGTCTCAGAACTCATGCAAGGTTTTTAATAAAATCTTTAAAGGTCATGCATTGTAGTTTACCTGGAATGCTGTTGGTTTTTGGCAACTTTAGATAAGTTGTATGGCAAAATACAAATTTATGATATCCAGATTGAATACCTTACAAATATGCAGAAAGTTAAGATTTATCCATCTAAAAACAGAAGCCTGGTTTCAGCAGAGCAGTTGGAAAATGTTCAAATATGGGGAAATTATGTTAAAATATTAGATTGTCGACTAATGGACCCAGATGGGTTCCAGAAGGAGCTGGGTGTTATAACTGCAGATCTACTGTGCAGTCCAGCCGAGCTCTTAGTCACTGTTTGGAATAGGAAGATGACTGACGCTCTGGATAGATTTGCACCTTGCAATCTCTCCTCACCCATAGACCACCCTGTACCCCATGGTATACAGAGGAACTGAGAGGGATGAAACGCATGAGGAGACAGGGGATGAACTCGATCGAACATGGGTAAGAGCTGCTACTAAGGCCTACCTTGTGGCAATTTGTGCAGCGAAGTATAAATACTTCTCCACACTAATTATATCTGTAGATGATCATCCAGCGACCCTCTTTAAGGTGAGTTGCCTCCTCCTGGGGAAGGAGGAGATTGAGCTTCACCTGAAGAGGAGCGCTGAGGAATTTGCGGATTTTCTGGAAGACAAAATCTCTCAACTTCATTCCCAGTTAGATTGTGTGGTTGCTGGTCCAGTGGAAACCCCTGAGGCAGGTTCTTGCCATTATCTGGGAATGGTTTGACCCTGTTGCTCTTGAGGAAGTGGACAGGATTCTAGGGAGTATGCGTGTAAGCACCTGTGTTTTAGACCATGTCCCTCCTGGTTTATGGAAGCTTCTCAGGAGGTGCAGGTGGGTGGACTTTGGTGGTGATTAATGTTTCCCTACAGGAGGGAACGGTGCCCCAGCACTTTAAGGAGGCTGTGGTCCACCTTCTTCTTAAGAAGCCATCACTAGACTCCATCTGGTTGGATAATTTGCGACCTATCTCCAATCTTCCCTTTTGGGGGAAGATTTTTGAGAAGGTGGTCGCAAAGCAGCTCCAGAGATTTCTGGATGAAATGGATTATCTCGACCCTTACCAGTCTGGATTCAGGCCTGGATTTGGAACAGAAATGGCATTGGTCGCACTTTTGGATGATCTCTGGCGGGAGCAGAATGTCTACTTGACCTCTCAGTGGCTTTCGATACCATCAACCATGGGATTCTCCTGGGGTGGCTTCGGGGGATGGGAGTGGGAGGCCTTGTGTTGTCCGGGTTCACTTCCTTCTTCTGTATCTGCTCTCAGTCAGTATTGATAGGAGGGGAGAGATCCAGCCTATGCCCACTGCTTTAACGGGTTCCACAGGGCTTGGAACTCTCTCCACTTCTGTTCAACATTTATATGAAGCTGCTGGGTGAGATCATCCATCACCATGGACTGAGGTATCACCAATATGCTGATGA
>JANHFL010003370.1:167000-183348 GCA_032468155.1 Oxyrhabdium leporinum
CCTGGAGGCCCATTTTTCTCCCTCCCCACGCCTCTGTGCACACCCTGCACTTACCTGCATCCACAATGGGCCATGTGGAGACTCCTGGGAGGGGCAGGGTGGGAGGGGCAGGGTGGAGTGAGCAGGGCCAGCCAGGAATGGTATTTGGGGGTTTGGCGAACCCAGCAGAATCTTCGCTAAGGATCCGCCCGAACCCCCAGTAGCCCACCCCTGGCTTCACCCTTCCTTCATGCTTCGCCTGGTCATCTCTTACAATGCTCAGGAACAAAACGGGGGATTTTAGGACTGTATAAGTTGTTTGCATAAATTTGTTTTCCTTGTGTTTTGGCTGCATAAATGGAAAGATTCAATATTGGTGAATAGTGTTGCAGCAGAAGACTCTCACAAAGTCATAATGAGCTTTGTTTAATTAAATTTCTGTCTACACAACAATGACTATTTTTCCCCCAAGATGTACAATAGTATACCTTCCTCAGTCTTGACTAGGATTGAAGTAGGGATTTTCTACATGATGACAATGCTGGCTATGGTCAGGCTGTTTCCTGATATCGACTGATTTTTCCAACATCCTTAAGCAAGTGAGTTGCAGGCAAGTAGCATATATATGACTTGCTGTATTTGACTAGTTTGAGCTGGCTACGGTGATTGCTGTCGTTGTTGTTAATGGTTTAAAGCATTGTATAAATCCAATCTATTCGAATAGTTTATGGTTCAGGTAATGTTCAATGGATTATTATTATTTTTTAAAGAAAGCCCATGTTAAATTGATTGTACAAACTCAGCCACTTGCGCAAAGAGCCAGAGCAATTTGAGATATTTATATGCTTAACATCTACAATGAAAAATTGTATACCCTGTGCCCATTTATGTATGTGTGCGAACAATTCAAGGAAAAGTAAAGTAGTGGTGCATTTTGAAGAGCAAAATTGTTACCTTTAGCTCATGGTCACATCCTTGAAATTATGATAGAGCAGTGAGCTTAAGAGCTATGTAAATAGTCTTCCATAAAGCAGTGGTGTTACACAAATACAGTTAGTTGCCACAGTCCGAGGTGAGCTTGCAGAGGCAGAAGAATTAACAGTGTCTTGTAGAAATCCAGTGCCTATCTATTAGTTTCCCAGTTACCAAATAGCAAAGCATGAAGGGTGTGACATCTCAACTCATCCTTATCTCTTAGATTTACTACTTGGTAGCCTGTGAAGCTTTATCATTTATAACAGCCACTGATGTGACTAGATATTCATCCCTAGGGATCTGTCCATCCCCCCTCCACTACCTTTATGTTCCAGAGAACGAGGAAGAGTCATTTTCTAAGATGCTTTCTCCATCCCCCACCCCTTCCTTGCAGTCAGATTTTGTTTATTGTCTAGGATGCTGTTATGCCTCCTGTCTCCCAAGGTGATTCTCACAGCCCATTACACATATTGATTTCAGTACGATCAAAGTGTTCAGCTATAGATTGCTGATAAATAACAAGAAAGTAGAGTTGATGGTTGATCAATAGGTGAGCTGACCTCAGATAAGTGGAGCTCACACTTGAGTTTGTGCACAAGAGCCTCAGACAAAAAGTATGGTGATAGAGGCAGAAGACATCCTACAAGGACAAAACTCTATTTCTTAGAAAAGCACAAACTCCTTCAGATGAAAAACAAACAAACAAACAAAAAAACAACAACGGACAATTCTTTCATTAAGGGCTAATCAAAATCACCACCATAGCATGTTCAGCTTCTCCAGACACTTATTCAAGCTAAATAGTATGCAATTTTGGGCATGGAGAAGGAGCAAAGTACCCCAAAATTAGCTTACTGTAGTAATTGCTACTACAGTTTATAATCCAATTCAAGGTGGAGCATTCGGGAGTCCTGACATACAATAGTTTGTTGCCTTATTTTATTTTTAAGTGCCCATATACTCAAGTCAAGTCAATGTGTCAGCGGTCCATCAAAGTTTCAACAAACTGCTCAGCACTCAGATAATAATTAATCCAAATCAGAGTTTATTGAAAAAAAACATGTTGGCACATCTGGGAAAAACCTGAATGTGAAAACCCAGGTTTTTTTCCCACCCAAAAGAATTCAAAGATCCACCTCTTTACCATCATCATACATCACATTCCCCAATCAAAGTTCATACCCATCATCCCTCATCCATCCTCTTCCAGGTGCTGACTAGGATGGCCTTGACACAACTACAAAGAATGCTGTTTTGTCTACAACCCCTTCTAACAACATGAGAAAGTAAACCCCCCTTTATTCCCATACGCTTTTATGTGGCAGCTTGCAGAGGCCTCACAATTATGGCTTCCAAAGCTGACAGACCCTACAAAAATTAACAAGATGTCCCATCAAGAAGAATGGAGTGGAATTTGGGAAGAAATGGCATCAACAATTCAAAACGCAAAAGAGGTGTGGACAAGACATTGTCAGGAAATCTTGAAATGATTGAAGACTATAGATGAAGACTTGGGAAATATAACATAAGAGACACTGACCTTTCAAGATGTCTAGAAAGAGGAGAAGTTAAATGAAGAAGGAGATGAAAAAAATGAGAGACAAAACAAATGGAACAAGTGGGGGGGAGGAGTTTAAAATCCAAATAAGTGGGATTGACGATAAATAGAGAAAAAAGAGAGAGAAAAGCTTAAAATGGGTAACCAAGATATAGAAGCAGATAGAAATAAAGATCAAAGAGAAGAACATGGAAGACAAGCTAAGAAATAAATAATTAAAACTTTAAGGCAGTTAAGAGATTATGGTTAAAAAAGAGAATAGGTTTAAGGGAGCAAGGACAATTTTTTTTAAAAAAGAGAGAAATAGAGAGATGGGATTAGAAGGGGAATAGATAACGATGTAGAAAAACTAAAATTTGAATGACAGTATAATCGAATTATAAATTTAATATGAAGTAATAGGATTGATAATAGCTTATTGGTATTAAAAATATGTGTTGAATATGGTGAATGATATAAAAATAATTTTACAACTTGAATTGATAATACTAGCTAAATGTAATAAAGATGATTAATAATAGCCAATTTGTATAAAAAGATATAACATCTGGTGATTGAAATAAAAAGAATTTTATAGTTGAATAATGAAAGAAGATTTTGATATCATAAATGAAATAGAGAGGATTAATAATATTTTACTTATATTAAAGATTTTAAAATAGAATGATTGGCATAAAAATGACATCCATCCACTGAAGAAGAATCTATGATGCTATTTATTCAATAGTATCTGATTCACAATGATTCCATGGACCAACAATCTCCACTTTTTCTGATCTTGTATGGTTTCTTCCAGTTGTTTTATGCTGTGGCTGGTATCAGTGTTGAATGGTTTCTAAGCAGCATGATTTTGGCACCCTCATTTCCTTTTACTGCTACCCATTCCAAGCATAACTGCCTTTTCCAGTGATTTTAATTGCATGGCATGGCCAAAATAAGTAAGACAGAATTTTGTGAGTTTGCCTTCCAGCAAAATGTCTAGTTTTATATGCTCCAGTACTTGATTGTTTGTCAACTTTGCTGTCCAAAGAATACTCGGGAGACTTCTCTCATACCACAGCTCAAGTGAGTTCATTTTCCCCCTGTCTATTTTTTTCATGGTTCAACTTTCACAACTATCTACATAATAATGTAGACTAATCTACATTGAGTAGCCAAGCTAATGTCCTTCTATGTCCATTCTTGATTCAGGTTCATTATTCCAGTGTAACACAGTACAATTCAATGCTCTAGATCTGGACTGCATTCAGTACTTTCATCAACCTGCAATCCTAGGAAAGTGAATCTATATATTATCCTATATTCTGATATAATATATTTTTCAGTCTTGGTTTAGCATGTTGCACTGAATAAGTCATTTTGCTTTATAAACCATATTTTATGCCTGAATGCGGCATAAAGCCAGTTGTGGACGGTTCAGTAGACTACAGTTAACAAACCTAGTTTAATGTAATTTAATGGAATGAGTATTTATTCCAATAGACTCTTCCATGGAGGGAAAATTGTCTCCTTTCTGCCTTTGGACATTTTCTTCTCTCTGATGGAGTCACTCCATCAGCAGAAGAAAATGTTTGGGTACCAGCCTAACCTGTAAACAGGCAGATATGAAAGAATATTAGCTGGTCACTTGGCCTGGCCTTTATCATTTCATTGTGAAGCTAGCAGATACATATCTTGATATTTACTCTAATGAATTTTGATCTGTAGTAAGCCTGAGTGAATTGGTTTGCCCTAATTCTCTAAATGGATTCAAATATAATAGTAGAGTGATTTAAATTGAACTGTTTAATTAAATGAAAGTTATTCAGTTCAAATTATTGATTCAAATGTAAGGGTCAGATCAGTTTGAAAGGGTCAGGTTGAAATTCTGACTTGGACAAAAAAATCTTCACCCTAGTACAAGACCTTTGTAATAACTGAATCAATTTAACATACCAGATTGTTGAAGCAACATTGTACTGAGCTTATAGAACTGAGATTGGTGCACCATAATAGATATTACATTGCAGTTGAACATAATAACTTACATTATTCTGGTTTACTCATAAAAAAATTAAATATTTGGTTTCGGTGTAGCTTTTGTTAGACCATTTTGTGTAATTCTATTTTGGCTTGTGAATCATACAATCACCTTATTCTAGCCATTGCCTCTTTCTACAAATTCTATAAGCCAGAGATAAACTAATGATAGTATAAAATGCTAAGTAAATACAGAGAGTCCTTTATAGAAAATAATTATTCATTCTTTTTGTCTATTGTCTATTTTTTACAAAATAGTTGTAGAATAGTTCTCTGTCCATCACAATTTGGTTCTTTTTATTTAGATAGTAAGAATTAAATATTTATCACTGACATAAACATGTGAAAACATAATCTGCTTTAAATTTGTCCTTGTATTTGAGATAGCTGAAACAATCCTTATTTTTTGGGTATGTAGATGGTAACTTAAACTGACCCTTCTGTACCAAAAACAAGTCATATTATTTTAACACCAGTTGTGACTCAGTGTTGGAATTCAACACAAGGAAGCTGCTGAATTTCATCTAAGTGCAGATGTTACTGATTTGCTACAGGCTAAATATAGGACATCTTTTTACTGATGATAGAAAATCCATAATTCTTTTGATATACATAGCCTCTAGATTTCAAAACACTGAAAAGAATTCATCAACGGTAGAGAAGTAAATAATTCTGACTTAAGTTATTCAATGAGTGTATGTATGTATGTATGTTTACATGCATATATGTATATATCACTCCTTCCTTCTACCAATCTGGATAACTTCATAGTTGTTGACAAACATATGCTGGACATATGCTGGACCAACAACGCAGTGGCTCCTGGTCTTTTCTGCATTGACAAAGGCAATGTGTAGAGGGCAAAATGGATCTAATGCCTCTGGACCCTCCCCCTATATTTTTCTCAATTGGGGAAATTACAAGTGACTAAAACATTGGCAAGTTGGAATTCTTATGAAGGAAGGGATGTGAAAAGGAAGAAAGCCTTACTATGTATTGTTGACAAAGTGATTTTGTGAATGTTTTGAAATTTTCATTGGAATCCTTTCAGTCAAACTTATATTTAATAAAGGTCCCTTTTTTGAATCACCAAATGCTTCCTAAAACATTTGAATTTCTCCATCTTGTTTTATATAGAAGTCACAATCAGCATCCCAAATGATGTATTATATTTTCCATAAATAACTACATATTTATTAAAGGAAAAATAATATTTTCAGCAGCAGATAAAGCATTTAGAAAACAGCACTTTGGTTGCAATATTATTACAAGTTCAGCTGATCAAATTTATCCTTGCCACCATGAGAAAGTACTCAGTGAAAATTGTATCAGAGATCATTCTGCTTATGTAATTTAATTTTTGTCATTGTAATGTTCACTGTGTGGAAAGCTAGTAGTTATCTAAAAGTCTAAGAACAATTATGAATAATTAAGCAACTGAAAAGCTCTGGTATCAAAAGGGAAGGATCAGCTTGGCAAGAACTTTGTTTCATGTCTCAGTTTACCACATTGACTCATCATTACATGACGATGGTGAGTTTTTAGCAGTGTATTCAACAGCTGTTCTACAATATTTCCTCTTCTCTTTGACATCGGTGCTGTCTTGTGGAAATGAAAGAGACCCTCAACAAATCCCTAGGTCAGTAGCAAAGGTTATATTTGGCATGCAATAAAGTCCCAGATTCAGTGCTTGGATTTTTCAGATCCAATAATAATTTTCTGTGGAATTTTGATTTAGAAGGGAAACATGTTTGCATGAAAGCTTGGGAAACTGTTTATTTAAGAGTATACAGTATTAGGTTTGGTGGAAATCTCACTTCATTCAGCGTGCATGTATAGAAACATCCCTCCCATGCAGTGATAAAATGAGTGTTCCCTTGCTCAGAAATGCTAATTTCAATTGTCTCAGAAAGAGAAAACAAGTATTAATTCTTCTTGAATTTTTTACCCAGCTTCTCATCCAGCCAATACCAGAAGAGAACAGATGTTTTTCATGTTTTGCCCCTGGAATTAGAATGAATGGAATTGCTCCAATCTACACCAAATCTATGGTGAATTTTTAGCTAAGGATGATGTAGGACTTGATAATTTATACTTACACACCTGCTCAAATTGTCAGGAGAAGAAAAATGATATTGTCTGTTCCTACCTTAGTTCTGCTATCAACAATTTGTTATCAGTTTGATAGAGACATTGAAGTTGCTTTGCATTTATGCTAAACTTTGCTATGCATTTGTGGAAAGCCACCCCCCACACTCCTAGAAGAATGAAATATTTTGAGGAATACTGAAAAAGGCAGATATATTTTCCAAAGGGAGAAATGGAGAAACATGTTTTTAAAGGCAGAAAGCAACCCCCACCTTCCTTAATAGCCCACAGCAGATGTCAGCACTTCAAAGATAAAGAGCTTATCGAAACAAGACAGGTATCTAGATAGCTCTATTCATAAGCAAATACCCTCCCCCAAGAGCCAAAACAGGACGAAAGCCATTAAGCCACAATAGGAATTACCCAACACCCTTTCAGAACACTTCATTGCATCACCCTCAGAGCAGTCCAAACTTCAACCAAACTTAGCTCAGACAAACACCCAGGATTTGTACTTTGCCTATAGAGCCAGATATGACCCCTACATAACCCCTACATAGCCCCATAGGAATCAGTCTGACAACAGCCAATAGAATACATGTTCTTGCACAGGAACAGGAAGCTCAAGTGCAAAGCCCAAGAGAAGGTATATATACCCCTCACTCTCAATTCACCCATGTGCTTCTGCTTCATCAATAAATGGACCCTCTTTCCAATCAGCCTCCAGTCTCCATTTTGTCTCCAGGGCCTTTCTCCCAGCTTGGAATGAACCAGATGGATATTTCTTCCAATGAATAGATAGGGCAGATGATGAAAATACTATGAAACAATAACACACCCCAGAGCAACACCGACAGTTCAACAAGTCATGAACAATTTGTTTAAGTCAGTAACTAAGTGGTGTTAGTTTAAGTACAGGCAATTTATCCAAACTCATATCAGATTGCTCTAGTGGTTATGGTGTTTTAATTCTCACTCCCAAGAATGCAATTAATAGTTCACAGTATCTGCCTTGTTATTCTGTATTTTCTTTTCTGATCCGCCAGTAATAGAACGTTAAACTACGTGGGTGGCTTCTCCTTTTGAATTTTATAACAATTAGGTAATATGTTCGGATTCAGTCTTTTTTCTCTTGCCTAATACACCATGATTGCCTTTCTCCATGATTGTCTTGGTGCAGGCTGTGTTTTCCAGTATGACACTTAATTGTTAATTCTTGGATTCTCGCCAGTTAAATTATACCTGCCGTGCTAAAATGAATAAAGAAAGCAATTTCTCCCAGTGCATATCTTTTTTTTTCCTTACTTGATCTTGACTTATAATTATATTTAGTATATTTTTGTATTTATCTTATATGTGTTTTATATGTGTGTGTATGTGTGTGTGTGATAGTATGGTTGATTGCACAATCAGCCGGATGTTTAGACTGGATTTGGCATTTTTGTCCACTTATCAAGTCCTTCCCAAGGATTTTAGAAAGGCAGATGTCTATGGAGATTCTCCATCATCCAGGTCATGGTTGTCCCAAAGATGCTTTTTCAACAGACAACTGGACTTTCGGGTTTTTCTTTGAAGACGTTTCACTTCTCATCCAAGCAGCTTGTTCAGCTCTGACTGGATGGTGGGGAATGGAAGGATTTATACTCCTTGCAGACAGCTGGTCACTTGCATCCTTTTAGAGGGTTGTTAAGGTCACCTGGAGGTTTATCTGTGTCCTTAGGGTCACCTGAGTGGTGCAAATGGGTGTGGAGTCTTCTTGGAACTGTTTCAAGAAGGAACTTTCCAGTTTCAACAGTTCCAAGAAGGTTCGAACTTTCAATGCTAAAAGAATGCAAATGACCAGCTGTCTGCAAGGAATACAAATCCTTCCATTCTCCACCGTCCAGTCAGAGCTGAAGAAGCTTCTGGGATGAGAAGCGAAATGTCTTCAAAGCAAAAACAATAAAGTCCAGTTGCCTCTTGAAGAAGCACTTTTAGAAAAGCAGATGTTGTTGTTTGATGGTGTTAAAGGTATTACCTTGGGATGTAAGCTGTTCCAAGCAAAGCTGCCTTTTGCAATTGATCGATGGTGATTTTGTCAATGTCGATGATGTTCAAATGATATTTCACATGCTTTGGGATGACACTCAAGGCATCTATTATAATTGGTACTATCTTTGCTTCCTTCTGCCGCAGTCATTCCATTTCTATTTGCAAGTCTTTTTATTTTGTGATTTTCTCCAGTTCTTTCTCTTCTATACTGCTGTGTCCAGGTAATGCAACATTCACTATTCAGACTTTTTTTTTGCCCACAGTTGTTAAGTCTGGTGTGTTACACGACAGGTGCTTGTCTATTTGAGTTCTAAAGTCCCCAGCACTTTAGCGTCTTCGTTTCGTCACGTCTGGTTGGGGAATTCTGGGTGTTGAAGTCCACACATCTTAAAGTGACATTCTAGTTAACTTTGCTAACCAAGTAGAGGTGGTGGTCTTCTAGATTTGGAAGTCATTTGCTCTTCCCTTTCTCCTAGGGATGTGAGAGACTTACCAGCCCAACGTCACTCAGCTGTCTTCCAAGTGGAACCAGCACTTTCCATGGGGAAAATCTCAGTGCTTTTCATGCTGCTCAGAACTATCTTCTTTCCCTGTTTTATACTGCATGGGGGGGAGGGGGGATGGCATTTTGACTAATGAAACTTGTTCGTCAAAAACTGACCTATGTCATCGACTTTCCCATTCTATCCCTCCTGCTTTCGTCCCTTTGAAGGAGTGTGCATGAAAAAAAAAGTGCCGCATAACACAGTTAAATGTTGTGAAATCCTCTCCCTTGTCAATGTGGTTATGATTGACTACCTATATTCTTCCCCTGAGCACAGAATAATTTGCTAAACTGATATTTATGATGGCAGAATTGGCCCTTCCTGCTGCCTTTATCGGAAGAAATCAGGTTGCCAATTTTATTCTTTTGGCAGGTTCTACTAATGTATTTTCCCCCCCTCTCCTTTATGTTCATTAAAGAGGGGTCAGGATGTAAAAATCTCTTAATAGGAAGACCCATTATGGAAGAAAGTCATAGAGCATATTTGTTGCGATTATACTTCAATACCAATTTATGAGAGGCATGTGATATTTTTTTTTTAAAAAAGCACATCTCAGTAGACAAAGAACTTCATTTTTATTATTCTGGTGATTATTACAATCCTTTAAGGTAAAGCAGCATTAATACCTTCTTATTAAGGCTTGGGGATGATGATAGAAAACATTGGCTTGCAGGAAGCTCAATCAAACAATTATCATGACAAACCACTTGGGCGAAAATGTATCTTGGCTGAATCTTCCCGAGGCCATGGATCGCCAAAATTCATCACAGGGGGTCCTCAACTTATGACCACAATTGAGCCCAAAATTTATGTTGCTATGTGAGGTATTTGTTAAGTACGTTTTGCCCCCATTTAATGACTCTTACTGCCACAGTTGTGACAAATCACTGCAGTTGTTAAGTTAGTAACACAGTTTTTATATGAATCTGGCTTCCCCATTGACTTTGCTTGACAGAAACTCAATCAATCAGAATAGGGCTGGAAGGAACCTTGGAGGTCTTCTAGTCCAATCCCCTGCTCAAACACAAGACCCTATACCATTCCAGACAAATGGCTGCCCAGTCTTTTCCAAAAAACCTCCAGTGATGGAGCACCTACAACTTCTGAAGGTAAGCTGTTCCACTGGTTGTCCTCACTGTTAGGAAGTTTCTCCTTAATTCCAGGTTGCTTCTCTCCTTGATCAGTTTTCATCCATTGTTTCTTGTCCTGCTCTCTGGTGCTTTGGAGAATAAATTGACCCCCCTCCTGTTTTGTGGCAACCTCTCAAATACTGGAATACTGTTATCATGTCCTCCTAGTCCTTTTTTTTTCTATAGACTAGCCAAATCCAAATCCAAATCCAAATCCTGCAATCCTTCTTCATATGTCTTAGTCTCTAGGCCCTTAATTATCTTAGTTAATATTCTTTGCACTTTTCCCAAAGTCTCAACATCTTTTTTTCTAATGTGGTGAGCAAAACTGAATGCAGTATTCCAAGTGTGGCCTTACTAAGGCTTTATAAAGCGGTACTAATACTTCACGTGGTACTTCATGTGATTTGGTTTCAATGCCTCTGCTTATACAATGAAGGATTGTATTAGCTTTCTTGGCTGCTACAATGTTTAAGTGATCATCCATTAGGATTCCAAGGTCCCTTTCAGTTACTGTCTTTGAGCCAAGTTTCACTTAATCTGTACTTGTACCTTTGGTTTTTCCTACCCACGTGTAAAACCTTGCTTTTCTTCACATTAAATTTCATTTTGTTGGATAGGGCCCATTGTTCAAGTCTGTCAAGATCTTTTTGGATCCTGAGCTTCTGGGGTGTTGGCTAATTCTGCCAGCTTAGTGTCATCTGCAAATTTAGTAAGTTCCCCTTCTATTCCTTCATCTAAGTTATTTATGAAGATATTGAAGAGTACTGGGCCTAAGATGGAACCTTGTGGTACCCACTACATCTCCATGTACATGTAGTACTGTTAAAGACTACTCGTTTAGTATGATTTGTCAGCCAGTTACAAATCCATCTGGTGGTGATGCTGTCTATCCCACATTTTTCTAGCTTACCAAGAAATAGATTGTGGTCTATTTTGACAAATGCCTTGCTGAAGTCTAAATAGACTATGTCCACAGCATTTCGCTGGTCACTTTGTCAAAGAAGGAAATAAGATTGGTTTGGCATGATCTGTTTTTGACAAACCCGTACTGGCTAGTAGTTATAACTTTAGTTGTTTCTAGATGTTCACAGATTTTTTGAAGATGGGAACCCCATCAGCTCTTTTCCAATCCTCTAATAGTTCCCAGGTGCTCCAGGACTTTTTAAAGATACAGTGGTTCTGAGATAACATCTGTCAGCTCCTTCAGAACTCTGGGATGTAATCCATCAGGTCCCAGTGATTTATATTCATCAAGGTCAGACAAGTGTTATCTTACCATTTTTTTGCTTATTTTAATTTTTATTTCTAGTCTGTCTTTTACAGTTATGTTTTTGGTAAGTTGGGCTATAGTTTCTTTTTCTGTAAAGACTAATACAGGAATGAGTTAAGCAGTTCTGCTTTCTCTCTACTACCTGTTACTTCCTTTCCATCTTCTCTCTTTAGTGGACTGATTATTTCCTTGACTTTTTTCTTCTTATTTATATGTTGAAAGAAACTTTTTAAATTATCTTTGACTTTTGTTGCAAGTCTTTGTTCATTCTGAGCCTTTGTTTTCCTGACTGCATCTTTGCAGATTCGGGCTTAGTTATGTGTCCCTCTTTCCATTTTTGTACTTATCATTTTTATCAGAGAGATCTTTGTGCAACCATGCTGGTTTCTTCTTGGATTTCTTGTTTTTCTTTTCCAGTGGCATTATGCTGGACTGGACTTCTATGATCGCATTTTTTCAGAGTTTCCCACACTTTTTGAGTTGTTTTCCCTTTTAGAATTTTTTTATCCATGAAATTTTGCTTAAAATCAGCTATTTTAAAGTTTAAGACATTGGTTGGATTATATTATATTCTTAGCACTGACAACTACTAAATGGGCTGGGGAGTTTGAGGAAGTGAACTTTATGCAGCTGTAAGAACCATATAGTGTAAGGTAGAGTTACTTTGTGCCTCACCATTGAAGCTTGAAGGTTGGTCATTCTGGCATTTAAGCAAATGTTCAATGTATTCATGGCGGCTTCCATCAAGCTTCCTTATTACAATTTTTGTTTATCGAAGTATTAACATCATGGCATAACCAGAAGACATATGATACAGCAAGCTTCTTGAGATGTACAGGAGGCTGCCTGGGAGCCCCACTTAATATGCCTGGAACTTCATGGTCAGGGGAAAGGATGGATTACACATGAATTCAGTAACAATTGTAACTAATAAAGCATTGTATTCCAGATGTCTCCTTTCAGATTACAGTGTGTTTTGCATCTCTCTTTGCTTTGAAAATCTATGCAGGGGGTGAATGATTATTTCATCTTAAGATGAAATAGTGTATTGTAAATGTTCATATGCAGAATGATAAATACTTCAATGCACAAAGAAGATAACATACTAAAATCTTTTTTGCATTTTTCCTGACCCGTTTTGAAAAAGGCACTTCAGTCTGAAAAAACTTTGTTGGTGAATTGTAATAAGCTTCAGTGAAATTATCTTATCTTATATTGAGTTCAAACTTTTGGTCCAATTAAACTAGTGTTATCTTCTCTACCTAGCAGTAGGATTTTTTAAAGATCTCAGGCTGGAGTCTTTATCACCACTTGAATTGCCCCACAAAGCTGGATTTCAACTAGGCAGGGGTAAGTTCCATTCTCCATTCAACCCTAGAATGAATTGACTGTCTCTCAACTGAACATCCCCCAAATTTCCAAGGGGTGGAACTTCAAAAACCTCAGCAACAGGTTTGCTGACCGGTTGCTGGGTGGGCGTGGCCTTGTTGGCCTCCTGCACCATGGTGAGGGGGGTGTTTTTGCCTTCCTTGAGGTCCAGAGGCTTTCCTGGAGCCTCTGGGAGTGCAAATATGACCTCCCCCCCCTGGTCTCCAAACACTCTAGGGATGCTGGAAACAACCCATTTCCAGCCTCCATGAACTTCAGGGAGGCCTGATTTTCACCCTCCCCAGGGTCCAGAACCTTTCCTGGACCCTCTGGGAGTGTGAATACGGCCTCCGCCCAGGCTCCGAATGCTCTAGGGTTTCCAGCCTCCCCAAATCCCGTTCTCCCTCTCTGAGCCTCCCTGAGCACCATGCACTTACCTGCATCCACAGCGGGCTATGTGGAGACTCCTGGGAGGGTGGGGCAGAGTGGGAGGGGTGGGGAAGAGTGGACAGGGCCAGCCAGGAGTGGGATTTGGGGGTTTGGTGATCCCCATAGAATCTTCGCTTAAGGGTCCTCCCGAACCCCCGCGAACCCCCAGCAGCCCACCCGATAGTTCCCCTGGGAGCTGATGCACTCAAAACTGTAGGCTAGCACTGTGAATCCTCCACTGGATTCAAGGGAGATGGCATGTCTGTCTGTCTGTCTTCCACTGATTCATCCCCCCCCATCCATCCATCCTTCCATCCATCTAACCATCCAACCATCCATCCATGCAAGATAGGACAAAGACTGACTGTCTAGGCAACAGTCTGATAAGAGACAGATCAATCCACAGGTGGGGGAAAAACTTGGGAAGTATTTCAGAAGGGACCCTCCCTGGTTTTCTAGAAACTAAAAAGAGAGGAAGAGAGCAATAAATTCAGTCTTGCAATCTATGGTATGTCTGGTTTTGCTAATATGGCCAAACCATTTCTTATTCCTCTTTGTCTAATACTAATGCTAAAATCTCATGTCCAAAACATTTTTGACCACCACACCCATAATCAGTTGGTGTATTTTTATGTGATTAAGGAGTGATGGCATAAAAGTCATAGAAGTCATACCTCTGACTTCACAGAGGTAACCTTTAACATCTACAGTATATGAATGCTGTGAGGTACCTCAAAGCTCTTTCTTGGGCCCAATGTGCTTCAACATCTTTATAAATAATCTAGATGAGGGAATAGAAGTGTAACTCATCAAATTTGCAGACAACACCAAATTGGGGAGGGGAGACAGAACTACCAATGGTTTGGAAAGTAGTCTTAAGATTCAGAAGGAGCCTGACATTCTTGAACATTGAGCCCTAGTCAACAAGATGCAATTCAGTGGTGAAAAAAAGCATAGTCCTGCATTTAGGCAGGAAAAACCAAATGCACAGGTATAGAATAGGTGTACCTGGCTCAACAGTAGTAAATGTGATATGAAGCCTGGTGTCCTAGTGGGCCATCACTTAAATATGAGCCAGCAGTGTGCTGCAGCTACTAAAACAGCCAATGCAGTCCTAGGCTGCATTAATAGAGGGATAACACCAAAATGACAAGAAGTGACAGTACCACTCTAATGAAACCACACTTTGGAATATTGTGTCCAGTTCTGGTCACCATGATTCAAAAAAGACTCTGAGATCCTAAAAATAGTACAAATAAGAGCAACAAAATGATAAGTGGTCCAAAAGCTAAACCATATGATGAATGATTAAGGCAGGGGTATCAAATTCAAGGTCCAGGGGCTGGATCCAGCTAGCAGGATGCTTAGATCTGGCCCACAGGGCTGCCCTAGAAACAGCAAAGGACTGGCCCGCAGTGCCTCTACCAGCCTGCAGCTCTCCTGAGCTCCGCTTTCACTGTCAGAGGGTCGCAGGAGGACATCGCAGCTGAAAACAGAGCCCAGGAGCCCATTTTCTCTGGCGGAGCACTAGGGCCACCACATGTGCCCCCAACACGAGTGACCTTGAGCTGGCCATGCCCACTCCCCCCCCAGGTCAAACACAATCCTGATGTGGCCCTCAATGAAATCAAGTTTGACACCCCTGGATTAAGGGAACTAGGTGTGTCTAAGCTAAGCAACATGATAGCTGTCTTCCAATACTTGAGGGTCTGCCACAAGGAAGAGAGGGTTGACATTCTCCAAAGCACCTGAGGGCAAGAGGGAGATTCAACTTGGAACTAAAGAGGAATTTCCTGATTGTGAGAACAATTAATCAGTGGGGCAGCTTGCCTTTCAGAGTTGTAGATGCTACACTGGAGAAAAGATTGGACAGCCATTTGTCCAAGATGTAATGAGGTTTCCTGCCTTGGAAAATGGGTTGGACAAAAGACCTCCAAGATTCCTTCTGATCCTGTAATTCTGTGAGATAGGTTTGGTGCTCTCTAGTCATGAACGTCAAGTTCCTAGAGTCAAGGGTGATGCTATAGATTTTAATTTTCTTTGCTCATCATTTAGTTGCCCAGAATCACTTGTGTGAGATGAGTGGCTGTAGAAATTGAATAAATAAAATTAGTGTTATTATCAACAATACCAGTATCATTATGATCGATTTAGAGGCAAGTAGCTAAATCGGGCTAGAGAGTCCTAACCTGCTCCCAATCTGATTTTCCGAAGAAGTCTGATTAATTCATTTTCTTCATCCAAGAGAAAGGGTGATGCCAGAAGGGACGTACTATGTAACCTCTAACAAGAAACTGCATTATGCACAAAGTTAAAGGGCATTGCCCTCAATGCCATCATTACAGGCATGAGATTCTGGAGCCCAGTGAGTGAAAATTTAATTTTACTCATATTATATTATATGGCTGGCTGGGAAATTCTGGGAATTGTAGTCCATACATCCTCAAGTTGCAAAATTCAGTCTAATTTATCTCAGTTTTTGTAAGGGTGAAAAATTGAAGGACGGAACTATATGGATGGCTTTTTGAGCATCTAGAAGAGAGGTGGCATGCTGTGTAAATTGAATCAGTTTGTAAATAATATGGTGTGAATTTGTGTTTGTGTGTGAGAGGCAGAGAACTGACTTTTCCCCTTTTCTTCCTAGCCTTTTCTCTATATTTTTTAAAGGTTGTAAATTTAAGGATCTTACAATTTTTTTGTGAACTGCCTTGGGAGCTTCTTCTGCACAGGATAAAAATGTTCTCAATAACTAAATAATTTGCCTCACAGATGGAAGATATTCCAACAGAAAAAGATAAACACGGGACACCAGTGGTGACACTGCTCACACATATACCCCACTTGCAACTATATGATATACAGGGTAGCAGTGCTACAGAAACGTTTTTCTTTCCTAATTCGTAGCCCCCTTTTGTACAAATGGTTAAGATTGTCTAATGTTTTTGGCAGATTC
>JANHFL010003370.1:191262-202826 GCA_032468155.1 Oxyrhabdium leporinum
CACATCCAATTATTTAAATAATTGGAAAATACAGTACAAAGTAATTGTGTGGAAACAGGGTCCAATATTTTTATTTTTATAAAGCATTGTTGCCAAAAATAGTTGTTTTCAATTCTAAGGTACTTCTAACTACAGCCACTAAATACCTTTTGCTCTCAGTCACCAAAAGTAAATACTTCCAAAAGTTTCCAAGAGTTTATTTAATTCCAATACTTAAAATCTATAGGGTCACTAGGAGTTGCCATAATCTATTCCAACACCACAAATGTGAAGGGCTTTCTCCCCAAAAGTCCCTCATATTATTTTCTAATCTATGGGGGGAAAATGACTGTATTTTTCGGAGTATAAGACACTCCAAAGTATAAAAGGCACCTAGCTTTTGGGGAGCAAAACAAGGGGGGGAAATCTGCCTCTCCCTACCTCCCAGCAATTTGCCTCCTTGCAGCAAACAGCAAAAACCTGTTTCAGCTTCAGCACAGCCTGATTAGCAGAAGCAGCTGATTTTCTCTTGAATCGGCCTCCCGAAGATCAGCTGTTTCAGCCTGCAGGGATCCCATCGCCCATTGCCGCCTCTGTGCGCCCCATTTTCCGCCCGTTCTGATCCCCACTGCCCAAAATGGGCCGAAAACGGGGTTCACGGAGGCTGAAAACGGGGCGCTCGGAAGCAGCAATAGGCAGTGGCCTCCTGAAACAGCCTGAAACAGCTGATCGTGGGAGGCAGATTCAAGCGAAAATCAGCTGCTTCGGCTAATCAGGCTGGGCTGAAGTGAGTGTTTTCCCAGCGGGGCGGGGTTGGGCGCAGAGGGGCGGGGCCAGCCAGAAGTGGGAGTTGGGGGTTCACCGAACTCCGCAGAGTTTTACCAAAAGGGTTCGCCTGAACCCCTGCGAAACCCCAGCAGTCCACCTCTGCCTTATGATCTATATACTCCCTTTTCCAGATAAATTTTTATCTTCCTTAATACTGGCAGGTGTATCCAAAAGTCTTCCCGAAAACACTTTGTTGTGTAGTTGCTGAGAAAGTAAGTTCTCCCATACCAAAAGAAATGGCCTTGGCTAAGGACAGAAAAACATATCCTGAATGTTAAAAAAAAAGAAAAAAAATAGATGCTGTCTGCCATGTCAAAAGCGCAATTATCCCCTTTTAAAATGCTAATAATGAAGCCTAGTTGCACTTAAATTTAATCCTATAATCTCAGTTTTATTTTCAGGTCAGAGAGTTAGCGACGTCCCCAGGACCGTCAACCCAAATAAAGCCTTGCCTTCAAAGTGTGTCTGTGAGGTTTTAAAAGAAGAGCATACAAAAGAGTTGTTTAGTTGGTCCTAGGTCAAAGAGGCAGCTCAAGGTCACCAGCAGGTCCCAGGGACTCGGGTTCAAGAGTGAAATTCAGACACACCTGAGCTAAACTCTTGTTTCCAGCAAAGAGAAGGAAGCCAGCCCAACCTCTGATAGAGGCTGCAGCCAACTGTCACTCATCCAAACGTTTACTCCGTTGCTAGGCAATGACCAATAGGACCTCTGTTCTGGTCTCCTTTTGACAGGTAACTTCATGGTTTCACTTGAGACCCGGCTGTTTGGGGTCTCCTCTCCCCCTGGGGGCATCTGCCCTTAGACTGGCTCGGGTGGACCCCCTCCCCTCCTGAAATAAGGCCACCTTCTCCGGCCTCGGAAGCGTCCCTCCAGCAGATCCCCCTCCTCTCAGCCTTCCGGAAGGCCATCAAAATTGGGCTCTGTGCCCAGGCATTGACTTCCATCTCCCGCGAATTTCTGGCTGACTGGTTGATCCTTGGTGCTCATTTGTCTTTTGTGTATTGTATTTATGGTCTCCTGTTCTTCTACTGATATTTTTATTGTGTTGACCCAGACCGCTTGTGTGAGCTGGCCAGTCAGAGGTGTCTAGTATTAGAATGCGCAGAGATGAATAGATTAACACTTGCAATTAAAGAGAAGGAACAAACAGAATATTATATGATATGGGAACTATTTTACCAATGGCTAGAGAATTAATATGAAAATTAGAGATGAAAGAAGAGTAGCGAAATGTAAAAAATAGGTGAATAGAATCAAATATGTTAAGATAATGATTGTTATAATGAATAACATACTATATGTATTAGCAATAAGATAAAAGTAGAAAACTAATACCAATATAAAGAATATGGTTGTAATTTTAATTATTACTGCAGAAAATCTTTGTACTCAGGTGACACACCATGTAACTGGAAGATTGTTTGTATTAAAAAGAAAATAAAAAAAATGTATTTTTAAAAAGTGACTTAATTAATAGACCAGCAAAATGCTGTGGACATAGGATAGTTAGACTTCAGCAAGGCATTTGACAAAGTGCACCACAACTTACTTCTTGCTAAACTAGAAAAGTGTGGGATAGACAGCATCACCACCAAATGGATTTATAACTGGCTGACAAACTGTACTCAATGAGTAGTCCTTAATGGTACTACATCCACATGGGCAGAGGCATAGACTCAAAATCACATGAAGTATTAGTACCACTTTATAAATCCTTAGTAAGACCACACGTGGAATACTGCATCAAGTTTTGGTCACCATATTACAAAAAAGATGTTGAGACTTTGAAAAACGGTGCAAAGAAGAGCAACTAAGATGATTAAACACCTGGAGACAAAACATATGAAGAATGGTTATAGGAATTAGATCTACAGAAAAGGACTAGGGGTGACATAGCAGTATTCCTGTATTTGAGGAGCTGCCACAAAGAAGACTTATTTTCAACTTATTTTCCAAAGCACCACAAGGCAAGACAAGAAACAATGGATGGGAACTAATGAAGCAGAGAAGTAACCTGGAATTAAGGAGAAACCTCCTAACAGTGAGAACAATTAACCAGTGGACCAGCTTGCCTTCAGAAGTTGTAGGTACTTTACCAACAGAAGATTTTAAGAAAATCTCCTGCCTGAGCAAGGGGTTGGACTGGTAGGCTCCAAGGTCCCTTCCAGCTCTATTCTGATTGAAGTGGTAGCTATTTATCTATTTGCATTTGGGGTTAAGATTACCAACTATAATTTTAGAACAGAGATCTCTGGGACCCTGAATAAGAGTAACAATTTAAGTCTTTTCTATACTGAAGCCTTAAATCAGGGGTGTCAAAATTGCATCATCACTGCGGCATCATGTAACATATCAGGACTTTCTTCCCCTTTTCTAAACTGGGTGTGGGCGTCGCCAACACATGATGCATCTGGCCCATGGGCACCTAGTTTGACAGCCGTGCCTTAAACTAATAGAACCCATGCATAAACTGACTGGCAATTAAATTAGTTTAAGAAATCTGTTTCCAGATTTCAGCTCTTTCTTTTTCTTTACTTATAGAGATGACATGATGATATTTCTGGGTCATGCATATCATAGTCTCTGATTGGTGAAT
The DNA here is from genome assembly GCA_032468155.1 of Oxyrhabdium leporinum. Lineage (NCBI taxonomy): Eukaryota > Metazoa > Chordata > Lepidosauria > Squamata > Cyclocoridae > Oxyrhabdium > Oxyrhabdium leporinum. The sequence goes on from JANHFL010003370.1 coordinate 194,667, forward strand.
AGTTTGTTACGTCTCCTGCACTGAAAAAAATGGAAAGAAAAATGTACTTCAGTTAAAATGTGAAAGTCAAAGAGCTATAGTCAATTACTTATTCCTAGTTAATACAAAACCACTATTCCTTATTTCATCAATGAACTTGTGATGATGATATCTACAATGAAATGAAGAACAGCAGTCAAACTAGACAACACTAATTGAGCTGTCACAAGTCAAATGACATTAATAGAAACGTAGGTGTAGGCCGCTTCCTGCTGAGCCCATAGTTGGCAAATGTTGTATGTTCTACCCTCAAGATATGATTAGTGGCCCATATTCATGTTTGAAAAAGCTACTCATGTAGATCAGTTCTAGGAGGAAGAGCACAAGGTGGCCTTCTTTCTGCATACAAACTAGTTCCCTTCTTACTTGTCTTCGGTCATTGGAATAGGGATGCACAAAATGAGAATAGAAAAAGAATAGCAATAGGTCCAGAATATCTTGTTTACCACCTATTTACAAATATCTTGTTTACCACTAGTCTGATTATAGAAAGGTAGAAGATGTCTCAGAATTAAAATAAGTGAAAATTTCTACTTCAAATACTGCTTTAGATGGAATGGATAGTGATACTAGCTTCTTTATCTCATGTAACAATATCCAGTGATACTAATACTGACCATGTTAGTGAAACTATACATCTGAGTAGATCAAACTTGTATCTGTTATCAAGATTACCTATTAGATACCCACATTAAAAATAACATTACACTCTTAAAATATGATGCTATATGAATATGGAGCAATATATGAATACTTGGAAGACATTAATGCAGTCTTAATTTGTTGCTTGAAGCTATTGAAATGAACAATTCTTTCATGAACTGAACACTAAAGAGATAGCAAATGATCATTCAGGACAGGTTGTAGAAACAAAATGTCACAGAATAGTAATTACAGTATATGTCCAATTATACTTTGGAATGAAGTTACGAACTAAGTTCTGATGTTGGGAACATCTTTGCAGATCTTTGAATTTCTCAAGAGATAGAGTATTACTAAGAGAACTACTATACCAGCTAATTAGTGGTTTGGATCATCACTTCAAATTGTTAGGTCAAAATGAGTTTGAAATCCAATTAAAGAAAATTGTGTCTATAGCTGAAAAGTGAACTGAACATTGACCTCTCCTGCTTGGATACTTTGAACAGTATGTGTGGCTTAATTACTTGGACTTTCACAATTTGATGAGCACATTAAATGCTGATATTCATTTTAAGAGGCTTCAGCTGGAAAACATTTCCTTGCTAAAAATAAATGTCAGTTATGGAAGCAGTTAGAATGAAAGCAAGGATTCTGTAGTGTACATCAGAGAAAGGATGGTTAAAAATAATACATTGTGAATATTATTAAAGTTCAGCTTAAGAACTTTTAAATGTAAAGAGAGCTTTGCTACCTTTAGTATAATTACATTATTCCAATATATATATTCTCTTATTTTATTACATTTACAGAGTACACACAAAATCAATATAAACTAACAAGAGAAAAGATAAATAGTAAAAAGAGAATAAATATAGAAGTGAAAAAGGTATAAAGAAAAAGAAGGAGAGTAAAAATATATACAAATGCCTTTCAACTTCTTTATTGCAAGGATATAAATTGCAACACAATTTAAGATTATACAGTAATATGTCAATATTCAGCTATATATCAAAAGTTGCCTTTTCTTAAACTTTGGACCAAATTACGTAATTCTATTTCATCAAAAAAAGAAAGAGAATTGCTTAAACATCTGTATTTATTCCACAGGTAGGAAAGCAAAGCAAAAAGAAGAGTAAGTCAATGGATCTTGTAGGTCTAGCTAACTGAATCGTATCAAAGGGCTTTTAAAAGTAAAGCTGCATTAATAGTTCTGTTTAAACTGTATTAGTAGCTGTAATTAATTATTAATAGCAAATAATAAAACAAAAAAGCACATTTTGATTTCTCCCTCTTTCAACTGGTCTGAATTAGAATGCAGTATTAACATTTCCTTCCTTCCTTAGACTAGCTGAAGAAGATGGACACTTAAGGCTGTGACTTGAGAACCTGACCAGAAGCAAAACATACAATTTGGAATGATGTTATGCTTCCCATTACCTTGTTGTTGTTTTTTTAAAAGAAAGATAACAAGGTCAATATGTTGTTTTCTTGAACACAGTAAAACTTCAAAATCTATCAACCAATCAATCAAGGGTAGCCCAAGTTTGTGTGAAATAGCTTTGGTCTCATGCTTTTATAATGTATCAAAACACATTTTGGCTAAACACAGGTTCTCTATATGCAACATATAACAGGAGTCTGATGGTTATATCTTTTGTTTTCTAGTAGTGGAAATGCCTTTTACTTAACTTCTCTTTGCACAAGGAGTCTCATCTGCAAATTTCAATCATGGAGAAAATTCAGTTATCTCTGCTTAAATAACTACAAAAGTTGCACAGCATTATAATAAGTGAGTTTCCCATATGGTGGAGAGTGTAAACTGCTTCAACAAAATAGCTAACCATGTGAATAAACCCCACGCACGCGCACCCACCCAAAGTTGGAGAGGCAGGCAAGAACACAGCCACCTTTCTCCACCCACCAGAAGAGAATTGAGCCCACGGCAGCCACCAGTGGTTCCCCTGCACCGCAGGCAACCTGCCCAGGCAGGGCAAGCTTCCCCTCCACAAGACAGAGCCGACAGAAACCGCCAAGCACTCCAGGCACAGGCAGATGGGGCCCAACAAGAAGGGGAAGTGGCAGTTTGAATGAGCCACCCCAATTCAGAGGAACATTCAATGGGGACCCAGACCAACTGGCTCTATTCCTCAACTCTGCTGGGGTCCATTTAGGCTTCTATGGGTACCTCTACCCATCTCATAGAGTCATGGTGAATGCCATCACCATGGGACTGGAGGGAGAAGCAAAAGATTGGTTGGCAGTCCTCCATAAGAGGAGAGCCCGGCAGCCATCACCCCCACAGGAAGCTTCCCCAGGGCCCCACCAGAACAACTGGCAGCCTCCTCTGACCAGACCCCAGAAGCTGGAAGGACCCCTAGGGAATACCAGGACCTCGCTGAAGTGTTCAGTGAGACTGAGTTCAATGCCCTACCCCCACACAGACTGTGCAACAGACTGTGCCATTGAAATCATCCCTAGGGCCAACTTCCCAAACCCAAACTCTATGCCATGGCACCCAGGAGATGAAAGAAATGCATGAATACATAGACAAAAACCTAGCAAGGGGGTTCATTGAGCTGGCAAAGCCATGAGTCGCAGCCCTGGTCCTATTTAAAGGAAAAAAGACAGGATGATGAGATTGTGCGTTGACTTTTGCACGATAAACACCATGTGCATGCACAATGTATACTCTCTCCTCTTCATGAAGAACATGTTGTCCCACTTAGGACAGTGAAGATTAACCTAGACCTAAAAGAAGCTTATTACCAGGTCCAACTCCCACACTAGGCTGATATGGATACAAGGGCCTCCCTTTCCCATTGACATAAATATCTCTGATTAAGAACACAAATTTGTCTCTGCTTTTGTAGAGACTTATAGCATTGCTAGCATTTCTCACACTGGTTGTTGCGCAGAACACTGGCTTGTTAACTATAAAACTTTTTCTGGAGAAAAATGTCAAAACAAGGCCACTCTGAAGAGTTTGAACTGATGATTCTGCTTGACAGAGCTCGGAATGATACAAAAGGAAGGGAGGAAGGGAGAGGGAGGGAGGGAGGGAGGATATATTTATTTTTATGTGATACCAGCACTGATGCTGAAAATGAGCAAAAAATCAAGAAGGTTAAATTGACAAAGGCCAGTTTTCTCTTTCTCTTTCATTTGTTGAAATATTTAAATTACTTAAAGCAAATCTACCTAGGTACAGACATTTCAAGTGGTAGAATAGGCAAGCAGACATCATTTTTCCCTGAAAGAATTTGTATTGTATTATAATGCAGTCGATTGAGACATTAGATTTAGAACAATTTGTGTGCATCTACACGGGTTGTGTGTGTATGTCTGCATCGTTATGTATGTGTGCATGTACATATATACACACTTAACTCCACCCCCACCTCATGCATATTACATACATATATATTGTAACTCTACCCCCAGTTGGTTAAAACATTGCTAACCCAGCAGAGAGAAAAAGATGAACCTGTGAGTTCTGCCATCTCCTAAGATGATGATTCCAATTTGCATGTAAATTCTGGTACTCGGTTGAGGTGCTGCTCCCAGACTGGAAACTTTTTTTTTATGGGTGCACAGACTGTTCCCTCTTGATTAGAGTGCTTATAACAAATGGGAGTTGCTTTTTCTAAATGGTTTGTACTGTTTATGACTACCATACATTACAGCTAATTAGCTGATGATACATGAATTACATGAATTAATTACCTGTATCTGTACAAAATTACGTGGGGAATTAATAAATATCCCTATAACTATCCTCAAAATTGCTTTTCGGAAATAAAAAAAAAGCTGTAAAGCCAATTTCATGCTGACCCTTAGAGCCATAGATTCTCTGTTCAAGAAAGTGTAGGAAAGCACAATATGTTGAATTGTTCTTTCTTATTAATTTTGGCTCCGTTTCATTGTATGATTAATTATCTTCCTCTCAAAAGTAAAAAGGTAAGAAAGGTGGGCTAGAGGGTAGAATATTTGTAACTTTGAGAGAATTTTGAACATGTGCATTCAAAGACCCCAATCCAAGGAATGCATACACAGCAATTAAGGCTGCAGCTGCAAAGTCCTTTCAGACAATTGGGTGTATCAATTAGCTATTTCACTATACATGCATTGAGATAGATTCTGTCTCAGCTGCTTCTGAACAGCTGATGGGTGCTATTGGTGATTTTCTGACAAGGTATTTGAAAATGTGTACATTTCTCTCAACAGGAAGGAAACAATAAGAAAGCTATTTTATGCGTGCTACAGAAGGTCAGTTTGGTGTAGTGGTTAAGGCACCAGGCTAAAAACTGGGAGACCTGGAGTTCTAGTTATGCCTTAGGTACGAAACCAATTGGTTGACCTTGTGGCAGTCATTCTCTTTCAGCCCTAGGAAGCAGGCAATGGCAAGCCATTTCTGGAAAACTTGCCAAGAAAACTGCAGGGACCAGTCCAGGCTGTTTGCCAGGAGTCAACACTGGCTCAAAGGAACACTCGCAAACACTTCCATATACAATGCTTCATCAAAATTACGATCAAAGATTAGGGAAACCCTAGTCCCATGTACTATATATTAAAGAGGTTAATTTTGGAATAAGTCTCTGATGTAGCAATAAGCCATATCTTTTTAACAATAATAATCAAAAATAATAATCTGATTCTGGGAGCTTTTATGAATCCAGGAGCTTGATAGTATCATTAGCTGAGCAGAGCTGAACATATCTCACTCTCCTTTGCAGGAATTAAAAAAGTAAAGGCAGACATTCTTTCAGGATTTATCACATCAATGTCCACCTTTGTTTTTTCTAAAAATAATAAAAACAACAGCAAAAGATAAAGTCAAATATACCATTGTGACTCAGTCATTGTTTTGACCAATTTTAGCTGTATGCTCTGTAGGCAATCACATCTTTTGTAGGGGATCAGAATAGGGAAGATTACCTACCCATTTGGTATGTATCAATGACACTTGTATCTGTGAAGAACAGGGTCTTGGCTGTGCTCCAACTGTCATCTTGCCTTTCTGGCATCCCCCATGGAGAGGACTGTCAGGAGGGCTACAAAATTGGAAATGGGATAATGTAGACAGTCTGCAGATAATGTAGTCATGTCTAGGGTCATAATAACCAGCTCTTCTATAGCAAGAAAACTTGAGGAGGGCAAGGTTGGGTTAAGTGAGTGCTAGGTGTGGTACCTTCTGCCCTAAACCCATAAAAATGCCTATTCTATTCTTTGGTGAGAAAAAATATTATAGAGATACACCAAGAGATGATTAGCACTTATTCCTTTTCCAGCTGATTAGGTCCCCTAATTCTGGGTCATCTGGGCATACCTGGCCTTTGGGAAAAGTGAGCATAATTGTCAATAGATGTATAAGCTTGTGTTTAACAAATACTCCATTTTTAGATTTCCTAAAGGATTTTTATTCCATCATATCCAGAGAAGCTTGAACCCATTACTTTCACTTTAGGACTGAACTCAAAATACTGGTAGTGCAGAACCTGATCTTCGGAATGATCCCAAAACAGGGTGTATTGGGTTTGAAGTTCTGCAGATTGGATGGATGGATGTGCCCATGCACTTTCCAAAGTACTACACCATCCTAAAGGCTTTGTATCTAATAATGATATCTTAATACAAAAATTATTGAGTGGTTGGATTTCCTTTGTCCCAAAAGGACATCATGGATTGGTATAGATTGACCCCTTGAGAAGGCCATCTAGCTTGTCCATAGTTTTTTCCAGAAGCTTGCTACAAAACAATAAATACCGGATATATTTATTTTTATGAGAGAACAGAAAAACACATTCTCTGTCTTGTTGTTTTGAGAGTCCTACAGTTTCATAACAACAAAATGCTTTTGTTCACACAACTGAAGTATGCATCAAGAATTAAAGAAGCAAGAAAAAATAGGGAATGTTCTAAGCTATTACTGTAACAATCCAATTACAATGCCTATCAAACTTAACTTCACAGGTTATAGCTCCTAATTGCCTGACAAAAATTGACACTTCAGTCGCAACAGCATAATATAATCAGAGTCCAAATTAAATTTGATCGTGGGCAGAAAACGATGCTATCATTCGTCAGCATGGAAACAGAAGATCAACTAGCATGATATCAAAGATCAGAAATGAAAATTATTCATTAATGGCAGTGGTTTCCTGATAATGGAAATGACACAGTTCAGACGGCTGCGTAAAAATACTATTAATTAAAAAGATGATAGACCTAACAAGGCAGAGAAACCAGTGGAACCTCTTTTTTTCTCTGCTTGTTAAGGTGAAGAATGACAATGTTTAAGAACAGAAGTTTATGCACTTCTTTAAAAAAGTACTCCACTGATTTTGTAGTAAGTTTAGTGAGTTCTTCTTGCTTACTGGAGCATCTTTCTCTAGGGGACTATGAATGAGCGACACAAAAAAATGTCTGAGCCATAATATGCCATTGTAATAAAGCAAGAATAGTTGGAGCTATGCAAAAAAAGGGGCCTAATTCATAAAAGAAATGCACAAGGGGCTTTTGCATACTATAAAGGAGGGGGAAATCCTTTATTTTCCTGCAAAAGCAGCTACCTTTTCATTTTACACCAGAGAAATATTAAAGAAAGAATGTATGAAAGAATTGCAAACTGACTTTATACACAAAAAACACCTAATTCTGACTTGTTTTCGAAATGGTAATACATGTTCAAAGAAGTTGGTCAAATACTTATTTTGTTTGGGATTTCACTATTCCATGACTGTCTGTCTGTATGTTTGTCTGTTTGTCTGCCTGCCTGTCTGTTGGTCCATCTGTCCATCCATCCATCCATCCATCCATTTATCATCTATCTAGATTGCTATGTTTACCTGTGAAATGGCTAGGGCATAACCAACCATGAAAAACTTTCTTGGTTCAGAAAAGGATTAATTTATTAATTATAATAATTAATAAATATAATTATTTATTATATAGATAATTATTTATTATATAGATAATTATTTATTATATAGATAATTATTATCTGTGGCCTTCCTGGCCACAGATGCCTCCTGCCCTTCAAGCAGGATCTCTGAGTCCAGGAAGACCTCCAAATTGTGTATCAATTCTCCTTGGGAAGAGGTATCTGATTTAGAACAGACCACCTACGCAACATCTTCCAACAAAATGGATACCCATAAATCTTTATCAAAACGTGCCTAACTACTAAGTCCACTATAGCACAACCAACACATGCTATGAAAAGGATAACACTACCATACATCAAAAATATCTCAGAAACAATCAACAGACAATTACAACCATAAAGTGTTGCCATACAAACCAACTAAACAAGTACACCAAAAGACCCAGTGATATGGTGGAATATACAGGAGAACCTGTGGTCACGACCATAATTTGTTCCATAACTTTGGTGATTTCTTCATCTTCTAATGTTTCGTCTTCAGGAATTTCTGGGTCAGGGGTCATGTTTGATTGCCACCCGAGTATGTGTTCATGACC
>JANHFL010003370.1:272844-285922 GCA_032468155.1 Oxyrhabdium leporinum
TTCCTTTCCTTTCCTTTCCTTTCCTTTCCTTTCCTTTCCTCTCCTCTCCTCTCCTCTCCTCTCCTCTCCTCTCCTCCACATACTGTTTCTCAAAAACATTTTATTCTACAATAAAATCCCTTCTTCAAAGGATCTCTCCCTTGTGTTTGGTGAGGCTGACGTTGCTTCCACTACAGAATCTGGCTTATGGGGTGTGCTACAGTATTAGAATAGAGAGATCCAAGTATATAAGAAGCCTAATGATTAAATCAGGATCAGAAAGAATGGAAAGAATGAAGAAATGGAGGAAGAGGTGCCATGGCTCACCCTTTTCCCTTTCCAAAAAGTGAAAGGAAAAACCCCCACACAACTATACTTTGTGGGTTTTCATGTAGCCACTTTACATTCTGCTTGATAATGTACTGTGCCCACTACACTATTTGAAAGCAGCAGGGCTATTTTCCCCATTCTAATTGATGAACAGCTGTGCAGTAATAGACTACAAAGCATAGCTTCACTGATCTCTCCTCAGGCCACCCGAAGAACTGAAGGCTCCACAGGGAATCCAAGAAGAATGAAAGTCTCCCCCTTTCATTATTATTTTATTTTTAAATAAATAAATAGATTTTCAAAATATCCTCTTTTCCCCCCTCGTTCTTTTAGCATTTCATACCAGCAATAATTAACTCCAATTTCTCCTTAGAGAGAAAGCAGCTGCTCTGGTTCAGCCCATCCTATTGCTCTATCATGCTTAACGTCAGTCAAATGTTAGTGGAATAATTCTCTCTTCCTTCCCTCTCCATCTCCCTCTCTTTTCTTTGGCTTGAAAGAGAATCACTACTGTTTTCATTCATTATGGGGTAGTATTGTATTTAGTTTATGTGCTTATTTCATAGCAAACTTCCCTGCTCAATTTCTTCAGTAAAAGCAGAGTCTGTTTACCTGAGGTTTTGTCACCATAATAGAGAACTACATCCTCCCTCTTCTTGCTAAACCTCCAAGGTTCACATAGTACCACTGAGGGGAGCATAGCCAATGTAGTACAATGTATTACAATAGTTAAAGACTTACATGGGGAAGATCCAAGGGTCAACTTCCACACAACACATACAGCTCATTGGGTGACACTGGATGAGTCTTTGTGTCACAGCCTGTCAAACATAACACATTTTACCATACTTTGTGAGATACATGCTATCATCATCCAAATAACCTTCCATGCCATGATTCCAGAAATGTAATTGTTCTGGTTAATGCCATTTATCTATCTACTCATTCACCTAAATTATAATTCCTTTCCATTTATATAACTACAGCTAATTGGTGCAGCTAATCCCTAAAACTGTCCCAGGATAAATCATTTTTAATGCCCGTTTTCACTGGCATTGCCATAGGCTGAACATAGAACTTTCTTCATGCAAAGCATAAGTTTCGTCCCTGATCTCTTTTCCTCACAGTAAGATTTGAAATTATATTGCAGTCTACCAAATAAACTTCTACAAATAGCAGTGAAAAACTGTTTTTATGTGGTCTGATCTAAATGCTGTAGCTTAAGAATCTACTACAGTTTATGACTGAAGCATCATAGACTTTGCACAGAACTATCTACTTAAGAATCTGTACTACTTCAAAAGGAGAATTGGGTTTACCATATTTGAAATTGTATTTTACTTCTTGTTATTTGGTCTGGATGAAAGAATGGAAGTTACTGAGAATCAAGTGACTTTTAGAGTTAGAAGTTCACAACCTAAAGTTTGGGTCAGGAGACAAAGACAAATGGTTGACATTCCAGGACATATTGGAAAATCATCAAGGGTAATTTAAAATTAAATCAAGAAAGCAATTAATAGGAAAAGGATGTAGTTGTCAATGGCTTTTCCAATTACAGTTATCAGAAAAATGGACAAAAAGACTTATAGTATGAAGCAAAGTGAGACAGAATTTGAAGTACCATTGTGTACTTATAATGGGCATGAAATTGCTAAAATGTATAAATTCTTGCTGAAATTGGAAACAGAGGAAGAACAGTTTAAGAATGTATGATAAAATGGGCTAAGAATTTTGATTATAATATGCAGATGGATCAATGGGAAAATAGATGGCTAAAAGAGTTTAAATTTACACTCTGTTATAATCTCAAAGAGAATTTTTATACATGATGTATCATTGGTATATGAAGCCAGGTAAATTAGCTAGCATTTAACACATTTTTAAATGTATATTGGAAATGTGAACAACATGAAGGCACATTTTATCTTGCTTAGTGGTCATTAAAAGAGCACAAATAATGGATTCAAATACATACAGGAGATTTTAAAAATCAATACTCAATTAAAGCCAGAACTTTTCATTTTAAGGACTAATGGATAAACACTTAGAAAAAAGCTATGGAATATTAGTTTAGTATATGATTATTTCAGTGAGATTATTATATGCACAGAGATGGAAAGATTTGACACTACCCACCATGGAGGAAAAACTGGTGAAATTGACTGATCTTGTTGAGATGGATATGCCAGCTTCTTTGATTAGAGAAAAGATTTCTGCATTTATTTGTGGCTGGAAATCTCCTATGGACTTTTTGAATAAAGTGGAAAAAAATGAATTTGTGATTTATGGCTTTGATGATTATACAGGATAGATTATAGCAAGAAGACTGTTAGATATAATTTTAATAACAGTGGTTAAAATAGAATGTATTTATAAAATTGCTGTGAAGAATATCAGAAGTCACTTCTTAATATCTTTTTTTCTTTTCTATTCCTCTTTTTTTTCTTTTCTTGCAGTTTTCACTTTGTTTTTTATTTCACTTTTACTATTTTCTTTCTTACTTTATATTAGTCTGTATTAGTTTTAATCTTTTATAAAGTTTTAATAAAAATATTAAATGAATCTATGCTAGTTCAATATATTTATAATGAAATAATTAAATTATTTTATGTTATAGCTATCAGATAATTAAAATTATATTTGTTTTCAAATCTGAGGAAGAAATACCTTATCTATGTCTATGTATTAATTCCTAGAGGACAGGAGACTTCCTGCAACATCTATATGTTAATATAACCCTAGCTGGATAAAAATAGGTGCCATCCATACTGCTGTAATCAGTCGAAAATTTGAAACTGACATTGCTGGATTGTGGATGTCACTCGTTCCCCCTACCCCCATTCTTTTAACCTATTGTTATTATACTTTTTAAACAAGAACTTAAAATGGAATGTAAGAACCTGAAAGCTCCTGTCCACTTCTGAGTTTCAAGCCAAAAAGGTCTGCTTCATCCTCCATCAGCAATGACAGGGCACTATAATACCGTCCTATTAGAAATGGAACTTGTCTCTGGGACTCAACAAGATAATAAACTAGTCAGTTCGGTTAAGCACTGATAAGGGTCTGGAGTAGACCAGACAAGGAAAGATTGGAACAGATTTGGTCAAGAGATAGAAGTGATGAAACCAAAGCTGGCAGCTGTGAGGAAGAGATTAACAGGAAAGGTCACTGTGGAATATAGTCAAGAAGCTGAAGATGCTTCTGTTTGACTGTGAAAGAAGAGTCTCAGATCTGAGGTTGTGTGGCTAGGGGGCTTCCCAAATGATTCACCATAGGGAGAAAAAATCCAGTCGGTCAGATCACACTATTTCATTTTATAGATTCTTCAATTGAACTGAGTTTACATTCCATCCCATTTTCTTCACTAAAAACAGAGCGAGGGTCCCAAATTCTCAAAAGACAATTGACAAGGATATGGAAGATGCCCTAAAACAATATCATGAAAATGAATTAATTTTAGAAATCTCATCATAATTTATACTGAAGTGTAACCTGATGGCAAAATAGTTGTAGTCTAAACAATCAATCAATCAGAATAGAGCTGGAAGGGACCTTGGAGGTCTTCTAGTCCAGCCCCCTGCTCAAGCAGGAAACCTATACCATTTCAGATAAGTGGCTGTCCCATCTCTTTCTTAAAAGCCTCCAGTGGTGGAGCACCCACAACTTCTGAAGCTACAATCCACTAGTAGCTATTTAACTGTTAGGAAGTTTTTCCTTAATTCCAGGTTGCTTCTCTCCTTGATTAGTTTCCATCCATTGTTTCTTGTCCTGCCCCCCTTCTTTGTGGCAGCCCCTCAAAATACCGAAACACTGCTATCATGTCATCCCTAGTTCTTCTTTTCTCTAGATTGGCCATACCCAATTCCTGCAATTGTTCTTTGTATGTTTTAGTTGACTTTTGTCTTCTTTTTTTGGCAACTTTCTTCCCTTTTGGGGGGAGAAAGCCATCTTCCGAATTTAGAGTCAGAAGGCCAAGTCCTCCTCTCAGCTGCAAGATGACCCCACATTTTCTTCGCTATTGTACTAGTTACAGAAAGAGGGAGAGAAAAAAAAAACAGGGCAGGAAACGACAGGAAAACCTTTTCTTTCCTCATTACATTCCGTCTCTTTCTCTCTCTTCACCCTGGGACCTTCTTGTCCTGCTCTCCTCGCCTTTCCCTCTTATGGGTCTTTACATAATGTGTCCCAAGTACAATAATTTGAGCCTGGTCATTTGTGTCTCAGATGAGAATTCTGGTTGACTTGTTCTGTGATTCATTTGTTTGCTTTCTTGGCTGTCTATATCCTGCAGCCATCAAAGGCCAGCTCTACTCTGCCTTTACAAAGCCCATCCCTCACCTGTCAAAATGATAGCTGTAAGGTTATGGCACACATTATAGTCAGGCTGTTTCTTACAGGATGTAGAATGAAACTGAACTGGAGTGATCCCCTTCACACACCCCAAAATTCTAAAAGAAGCTATAAACAACATTGGTAACAACAATGCACTAACACTGATGATGTTACCTAGTTGGGTAATGAAATGTCTGCAAGAAAATTACCAAGCTTAGACGGCACCAAGTACTCCTCATTTCAACCCTGAGCTACAAATATTCTCCTTTGAAGGTAGTTTGATTCCATGGGAGTTTATTTCTAGGTAAGTATCCTTAGGATCCGAGACTTAATCCTGGCACTTTGAGATATCATTGTTTTAGCAGAACTTTGTTATAAAGAAAACATTTCTTTGGATTTTGTTCATCGCTAGAAATTCATTACAGTAGCATTATACAGAGGAAGCCAAATTAAAAGGAACCATGAATGAGATATTTCCCAGGAATTGAAACCATTTCCAGGGAACTGAAACATTCCTCAGAAATACCATGCTGTCATATTCCTTCATTGCCATGCCCAATATTTTGACAGCACCAAAATCATTAAATTTGGTAGAGCCCCTGGTTCATCCTGGGACCATCACATTTTTGCTGTGACCACCAGGAGACCCTCTTTTGTGAAAGAGAAGGAATGAATTTTAAGCAGGCAAATTATTGGAACTGGTGAGAAGCTTTAACAGCAACTTTAGTATCCTGCAATTTTGCACATTATTTTTTTTAAATCACTATAGTGCTTATTGTATGAGGCTAAGCTTTCCACTCTTCAAACTTTTAATAAAAGTTTCCCATTGAGAAGACAAATACATGCTTGATTCATTTTTAATCCTGTGCCAATACATTTGACTAAAGCTGTTTGCTGTTTCAGTGACAGGATTTAACTTGCCCTTCCATACTCAGGGTTCTGATTATTAATAGCCTTTGGAAAACATTGATGGGGCCATCAAACTATACACTGGTCATCCCACTCCTTCCTCCCTTTTAACTATAAAGAATGGCACTCAAGCTTACTTTCCTAGCAAAAATAACCTTAAGAAACCTTCTCATTTTATCTCCAGTGGGGAAAAAAGTTCAAATGGCAGCAAAAAGAAACAGTAAAGAACCATAAATATCAGAAACATATCAATCAGCTACTGAAGTCATGTTTAGAATTAGGAGCATAGGAACCTGTCATATTTTGAATCATAACTTGCTCCAAATTATTTGCACTGGAAGTGTAAAAACTGAACGATTGTCAAGCCGCTTCTTTAGCCTTAGGTGTCATTGTTAATGGGGAAGAAGGCAAATATGAAATACAAATCTAGAAATCATATTATCTATGTTTAACTGTGTTAAATTCAATATAAATTATATCACATTCAATGTTTTATCAAACCTTTCTACTTCTTAATTTGGGCCTCACATATTTGGAAACTGGTAGACCCTTGCAAGCTTGAAATTTTATAGGAAGAAATTTTCCATGCCCGAGTGTCTATTGTATATTAAGATAAGTACACATCTTTTGGTTCTTCTTCTAACCTATGCATGATGCCCTTTGCATAATATACTACAACTATTATTTCACACCTTAATTTCTCTTCCACAGAAAACATATACCCATCACCTTTTGTTGTTTCTCTTGGGCTTTGTTTCCAAATCTCAACATACAAGTCTTTCTTTTCTAGATGTAATTCAATGTGTCCATTTTGTCAAAAAACCAAACTGAAATTGTGCCTTAATAATTGAAAGCCAGAACAAACTTTTTATTGCATCATCAGAAAGTAGAGATCTAAGAATCTGGATCCCTTATTTCTTTCAAGAACAGATCATGAGACCATTTCATCAGCAGAGGAAATTCTTAGATCTCTACTTTCTGATGATACCTAAAATGTATCTTATATAAAGGCCTCTAAAACTTCTTTCACAGATATTATTCCCAAACCTACATTGCATATATCTTCTGGATTACACACATTCTGACCACTGCGAGCTTTGACCACAAATGGTTGCTAATAGTTCTTGTTGTGGGATAGTGTAGCATTGTTCATTTTTCTCAATGTACTTTTATTGGTCAGTGACTGAAAAAAAGGTACTACAATCTATAGACTACTGCAGGTTTTAATTTTGAACTACTTAATCTATCTTTCTGAAGAAAAAATGAGCATCTAGATTCATGGTCCTGATAAAAGTGACAATAGAGGAGATGGAGTTAGCCCAGGGACCACTTTCTACCCGGAATCTGGATTTCATTTCAGCAAACTCTCCTTGCATTGTGTTGCCTACTAATGAAAGCATTGGAGGTCCTTTCTGGATTTACTGCCCAAATGATCTTGTCCCAGATCTGTAAATGAATCAGATTTATTGTTGGAACCAGAGGTCTAATAAAACAAGGAGTCTTTTGGAATTACAGCAACAAAACAAAAAAGTTTACATGTAAATAACAATGTGGTAATCTTAAATGTCTCTCCAGAATTGCAACATTAATTGACTAAAAAGTCTAACCCTAAAACTACAATGAACTAGAAGTCTGGCAATTTGAAAAGATAAAAAAAATTAAAATAGTCAATTGTTAATGATAACACATGCTTCCTTTAGTTGTGTACTCAAGCAAAATATTTTCCAAGTAAAGTTCACAATATGAGTGATGTGGACATTTGTCTAGGATGGGAGATCTAGGAAGGGTTTGCATTGAGTTAAGTTTTAACACAAAGAAAGAACCGAGGAATCCCTCTCTTCTTCTCCACCTCCCCAAGCTGATTATTATTTTGTTATTTAAGTGATAATATAGGAACCTAAGGTTAAGGAGAAATTATATGTGCTGATAATCTCCTAGTGGTCTCCATTGTAATATTCCATTATAGTGTATGTTAATCACAGCATTAAGTAAAATGTGCATACTTGTGGTACTGTCAAATACCAAAGGAAATCAAAAGACACAGGAGGTGCCTTGCAATTGTTTTAACCATTAACGGCTCTTAAGAAACACAATATGACAGCTGGAGGTGAAGGAGGAGGAAGGGAGAAAGAAAAGGAATGAGGTTTTGTAAAGGTATGCAAAGCAGGGCTGATCATTGATGTGTGGTAGAAACTCCCTGAGGCCTCTTTTTAAAATATAGAGTCTATAGAATGCATTTCAATAGTGTCGCTTTGAAAGGAAAATCTGAAGTAGCAGATTACAAGTCACCATTACCAAATTTAAGTTAATTTTTCACTTTGCAATCTTCAGAGAGAATTTCCCTTTTGTTAAAAGGCATACTGTATAGTTCTTCTGATTTCCTTTCCTCCTCTTCCGCCAGCTTTAGTCCTCACATGATTTGGCAAGCCCTATCACTATAAGGTTGTGGGTTTTTTTCCTTCCCCTGAAAAAAAAGTGTTGAGATTTTAATAGCTAATAATAGGAAGCAACATAAAAGCACAAATCCAATTTAAGTGAAAGAGTTCCTGTGTAAGCATTACTTGTCAGTCTTTGGTCGTACTGTATGGGGACCAGCTTGAGAGCAGTGGCAGCAATGAAATATAAAGTCCAGATTTAATTCTGATACAGAGAAATACAATTTCAAAACTGGACGTCTTATCATAGGCATGTCCCATTGGAGAACTCATTTCCCTAGCAAAAGCCTGTCACTGCCATTATATTGTACAAGGAACCAATTTACTACTACAGCTAAACAGGGTTACCAGTGCTGTTGGAACGTAAGCATTTGAAGTTATCGCTACAAGGGGAAAAATAGCATTTCAAATGTCAGTGAAATGGGATGGTATAATTGAAAAGTATCAATCAGAGAAGCTAGAGAGTTTAGAAAGCAGAAACCTTTTGTCCCCCTTCCTTCCTTCCTTCCCCCCCCTCTCCTTACTTCCTTCCCTCCTTTCCTTCCTTCCTTCCCTCCTTTCCTTCCTTCCTTCCTTCCTTCTGAAATATTTCTGCCAATTCCTTGTTCAAATGTCAAGACTTGAATTACATTTTTATGGTTTCTTCTATACACTTCAGTGACTATAATTTCACTACACCAGGAAGCTTATCCCATCCATATCCAAAACTACCAATCTAAAACTCCCCCCCCCAAAAGGAAACCAAAAAGATTTAGATGTTGTTTTGTTTTCATTATTCATAATTCCCTATGCAGCAAAAATAAAATTGTATACCTCAATCTAAAGACTATTTCATACACTAAACAACAAGAAATGGAAGGTTCTCCCTTCCCTGCTCCAGGTTGCATGGCTCCATTACTTCTGGTTTTGTCAAAAGGCAGTATGAATTGACCACTATAATATTGAACTTTTCCATTCACAATTTAACATATGCTCCACTGTCAATATTCTGTATTTCCCCCAATATTTCATTGATTGCTGGAAATCAAGAAGAGCAATGCTTCCTATCATGATATAATAAATTTCACATTACAGAAGTGGAGGGCCAAATTTCAAAAGATTCTGCTATTTTTAATGGAAGATCTGTGTTCCTTGTAATTCCAAGCATAGTTGACCTTCATAAAAATCTGTATTTTCTTTCTTGAAATTCATTTGTAAAGAGTCCAAAGGCTGCAATATGCTCACATAACCCATTTGAATAACAAACAGAAAATGTTTGGTCGCTTCATAGACATTTATGCAAAGAACAGAAAAAGAATGATTTGGACATCTGGCTTATCCAAAATAAATGTCACAATACTCCAGCTAACCAATTTGACAGAACCAAAGCAATCTTCTTCAGGTATCACCCAAACTTAATGTATTCCTCAAACTTTTCCCCAACTTTATTGTCTCTCAACTTCAGGTCTCAGAATTTTGTGTGTCTTCTCATCTCCTCCATTATAAAGGAGCATACATTGTCAGCTATGGAACAAATATGGAAGTCCACAGTTTTAAATTTTGTTGAGTATTGATGAGCCAATCTGTGCTATCTATGACAGACACAACTATTTTTAGATGCAGAACTATTTTTCAGCTTTTTTAAAAAGCTGCAGCATTATTTCCTCTTTGCAATAAATGATAATTTCAGTAAAAACAAAAAACCAAACAGTGAGCTCTTACTCATTAGTCAGGCCACTGTTTAAGAAAAAAATTACTCCCATAGTGCCAAAATGAGTCCAGCCAATTACTAATATCTTGTTTCACTCTGTCCCTTTAGTACTTGACAGACAAATATAATTACACTGAGGTTGGAGAAAAGGAGGTGCAACAGTCAAATGAATGAAATTATGCGCACCATATACAGCACAGCACACTGAATGAGCCATGTTTCTATTTCTGATCTCAACATGTTGGCAGGTATACTACATCTCTTTCTTCCTCTACAGCTGTATCTATACTTCCTTTCAACAAAGACACTCAACCCTGCTAAGTCTATTTTCACAATTTTGCATCCTAGCCTGAGTCTATTGATGACTGTTGCCTGAGTGAGGGGTATGACCACTACCTGAAAATAGCATGCAAACTTTCTTAAATGCAAAGGATTATATCCCAGCCAATGAACTTTAGTTGGTGGCACAGTACAATTCGTGAGGAAGGCCTATTTTCTGCTTGGGATGAAGCAACTTCCCTGGCAGTGGTTATTGCCTGCAACAGACTGAAGAGAAGCTGCCAACATTCAAAAACTCTGATGAAGTGAGCCAACCTCAGACTAATAATTTTATGTCTCAATATAAAGTGGAAGAAATTACATAAAAATAGACAATTTTTAACAGTATGGTATTCTGCTATGAGAGGAGGCTTAATAACACAGTTGCCATATGAACATCTTTCTCCTATCTACAGTACCTAACTTTAGCACAGCCCATATGTCTATTTGTCTGATAACTGAACCTAACTGAGAGAGCATAAAATGGAGAGGGAGCTCTTAACACTTAGTGCCTCAAAGGGGGGGGGGGACACTTTAGGGTGAAACACCTACCAATGGAGTACACCTTTTGTTGTAACCTTTGGAGAAAAAAATAAGACTCAAATTAGCACTTGCTTTGGAATGGTGCCCCAACAAACTGCGATGCTCAAACACACACAATACACATGATGCCATTTACAGTCAACTGTGGGTTAAGACAAACACCAGGTTTTTAAAGTAAAAAAAGATGTTTCAGAAAGGAATGGCTTTATTAGGAAACCTCATTTACTCACTTTTACAACAGGGAGTAAATATTTCAAAGCAGGTTTTGGAATTTTTTCAAAAACCTATACAATATGGTTGGCCAGAGGAGATAGTAAAAAAAGAGACTCTGTGTGTGCCTGTGTGTGTATGTGCGTGTGTGTGTATGTGTAAATATTAAATAAAGCCATTCTCTATGTTCACAGTGTTGCCATCTAATGGCAGAAGGGCAAATCCAATTGTATGGAAACCTAAGTGGAAAATATCAAACTGTTTTCCAAGATAAATGCTAGGAAATCAGTGTAGACAAAATTTACTTTTTGCAACACCTTGCTAGCATATTGGTTGTGAGGAGTTAGATTAATCAGCAAAATGTAGTCATAAATCCAAGGCTTTTTAAGTTGTTGCCACCACCACACTTCTTTTTAAGTTATTGGAGGGCCCAGAAATCCAACTCCTGCAATGCATTTTGTACAAGAGATCTGGATTATGTTCCTCTATTTGCTACTACAGAATCACACAGTATTATTTCCAGAAAGAAAAGAAAAGCTGCCTTCAGTGGTCTGTCTGAAGATGTCTTCTCCTTTCTCTCTTCATGATGATTTCTGCTTCCTGTGAAGCCCCCAAGCATTATGTCATTTAAATACCTAAGGTACTCAGTTGTGTACACCAAGTTTCCCAAAGCTATCTTTGAACATATGAAAATAAATACAATTTATCCCGTATATATGCACATCTTAATACATCCTCACATGACGCTCTTCAGCCATGAAAAACAATGAGCATTAAGGTTTTTACAAAGAAGTCAGCAGTCAAGAGGGATTGAAGTCGTTCAAGATGGTATCAAATACACACCTCAATAGTTTTGTTTCTGTTGTAAGAAACCAGTGATATAAAAGCAATGGATTTTGATGACAGAAAATTTCAAAATGATCTCACTCAGTATTAAGTAGATTAGCTGTGCATATTTTAAGTTATATTTTTGATGCAGAAAAATGGATGCTTTCAGAACCATCTTTTTCCCAGTTATTATGGAAAAATGCATTCCAAAAACAATGTGTTCCTAAAAGCAGATAAAAAATAACCCTAGGTATGTTTAAAAAGTAGCCTTCATATCAAAGGTCCTTGTGTTATAAATTCTGTAATAGGAAAATTTGCATAATAGCATCAGATAACTTTCCATTTCAAAAAAAATATCTAAGAAATGTGTGTTAAAAGCTGCTTGCAGAAGGACTTTCATAGAAAAGTTTGAAATGTTAGGAATAACATTTGATGACATGTTTAAAAACTCTTCTAAGAGCATAGTAAACTGAAATATTGTTTTACTCATGTGAACAGCAGACCATGTTTTTCTAGTCTGAACATCCCTAATAGATGCACAATTCAGCTACAAGGACAGGGGAGGCATAAACTCTATAGCTCTATCTCTTCTTTAGCCTTGTATGTTGTGCTTGTAACTATCCCCCTTTAGCTTTGCTTGGTGGAGAGTTCATATCTCTGCAAGAGCAAGAATCTCTCAAACATCTTCAGTGCTGGCAAAAAAGATTGAAATATTGGCTTAAAATTCCTTAACAGATTCCATTCTATCATCTTTTTTAATTAAATGTTTTTTTAAACAAAAAAATCAAGCCTCCGCACCAACTATTATGCTAATGCAACATTAATGTTAAGACTTTTCATTGGATGCATGTCAAGAAATTCAAGAGCTATTGTTCCCACAGCAACCATATTTTATCAATCTGCCACCAGTATGTAGTAGGCTTGTTTGAGGAGAGTATGCTCTGGCAGTTGCCAACTCTCTATGTATCACTTAAGTATAATTTCACTTAGGCAAGGAAAAGGGGAGGATTCTTCTCATCCCCAGCTGAATTTTGTGACCATACACAAAGAAGATGAAGGATGAAAAAACTGCTCAGTTTTTCACTACGTGGTGCCCTACAACTGATTGGACTTCATCCCCTGCCACGAAGGCCAAAGTCTCTTAAGGTGGTGAATCTAGAAGAATAAGGAAGTTAAATATTATGTTAATAATAAAATATTGAATAAAGTATTTATGTACATATTTTCAATATTTATATTTTATGAAGTTGACTGTATTACATTGCATTCATTCAGAAATTGTATACCTGTGTTTTCTGGATCTGGATCATTTTATTTCATTACTAAACAAAACAATAAATAAACTATACTGCTCTTATCCAAGTTTCTCAACCTTTTTATGCTGGGGGAAGGCTTAATATGATTTTCAGATCTCAAAGAACTAAAATGTGAAAAATTCAACAGTCCAGTTCACTTCTATATATATTCTATAGAGGAGGAGGAGGAGGAGGAGGAGGAGGAGGAG
>JANHFL010003370.1:286679-308228 GCA_032468155.1 Oxyrhabdium leporinum
AGGAGGACTGTTTTCTTCTATATATTTCCTCCTCCTCCTCCTCCTCCACCTCCTCCTCCTCCTCTTCAAATTAATTTATTCATTTCATACCCAATAGGCTTTTCTTTCCAGAACACAGGAGATGGATTATGCTTTTTTTAAATTTCTTTTATTTTACTGCAAGGATGGGATTAAAAATCAAAGACATATATATTTATTCTCCCACACAACTACACCCTGCTAGGCTTTCTAGTATCGGGAACTAATGCATTTCAAATAATAAATGTCTGGGTGCAGAATCTCTACCATAATTTGACACTAAGATTTTAGATAGCCCAGGATGCATCCAACATATTCTTACATACATGCACACACATATTCTTCAAATGCCTTTTTAAAATCAGTTTAATTAAAACCTGGAGAGAGAAAAACAAGTTGCATGAACGCTTGCAGTAAAAGAGGCTTTTTCCCCCCAAAAAACACTGCCAAGAAGAGGTCATCTTTTAGTGCTACTAGGTCTATCTCCAAGCTGTGCTCTGGTCTAAAGCCCAAATGTAAGGCATCCAGGGAGTTGACAGATGTCACATGTTGAGAGAGCTTGGTTGTCAATACTCTCAGTGTTTTTGGCAAGAAACAGGAGGATGGAGAGACTTTCTCTGTCAAGTGTTGGCATCCTGTGGATCAGTCAAATTATAACAGAGGCTGGCAAGGGATACTTATCAGCCCTGCTCAAAGTAGAATTTCCCCCCCCCCCCCACATACAACAGTTGCATTGGTGCATACAGATAATGCTGAAATGTTGGTAGCTGTTGAAGAACACATGGAAGGGAACGTGGAATTCTTATCAGAAAGCATATTTGTGCCTCAGAAGGGACAATAACAAAATCCACAAAACTCAAATATATATTTTCTGAATCTGTCGAAGTTATTTTATAAGATTATGGCTATGTCTTTGATTATGACTATGCTGTTATTATTCAGATCGCCACTCATTTCAATCATTGAGTTATTAAGAAAACTTCAGGATTCAGAAAGAGTAACTAATAACCTGAACTGACAGGTATTTCAACAATGCTGACTTATTTAATTGTTCCTTCTTTAAATAAAAGGGAGAACAGGCACATGGACAATGTGGTGATAACGTTTAGACACTAGATGGCACTGAACTTTGTATCTGAGTAAAGTAAGGAATTCCCAATGTCTTTTTTGTTCAGTTTTGTCAAAAAAAAAATGATCTGAACTCCTGTTTGATGTGTTTTCAAAGCCTTCCATTACAGTTTTTAAATGTCTGTATTTTAGACAATCCGAATCTGCAGATAAACCCTTTTAATAAACCTATCTTATTGTAAACTCTTGAATGGAAAAAATAATAGGAAAACATTAAACATACACCTATCTATTTACTACCAAAACTCATATGTCTGTAACTTTTAATGGAATGAAACCATCCATTGTAGGGCAGCAATTTTTGAACCAAGGTACCTCAGATGGACTAAGTTATGAAATGCATCCAAAATGCAGAAGCCAGGAAATTGAAATTTGGCAAATTTTATAAAACATTTTATGACATAGAAATGACCATAAAACATTGTATGTCATAATACAGAATGTCATAAAATATTCCCTATTGTCAGTTCCTGATTTTGACTATGCTATATAGTTAACAAGGGCTATTTTCAAGACAGATATATTTATGATCATTTCCCTGAATTTTTAAGAACTTTTCCAGTGAAGGCGGTAGTTCTGAAGTTGTTGATAACATTATGGAATCTGGAATGACCCAGTGGGTTCCTGGTTGTCTAGTATTGATATAGAGTAGGAAACTAGAATTCTACCTAGGCATTATCACAACATTATATTGAATGTAAGAAATGATTTTATAAAAATGACCAGACTCAACATTTTATTGCCTTTATTGACTAAAAGAAAGAAGTCCTGTAAAATATATTTAAATCAATCTTCCAAGTAAATTGGACCCAAAATTCATAGAAATCTCCAGCCAGCATGATTATTGTTCAGCAGATAATTCTGGTAACTTTCATACAAAACATCTAGAGAACACTGGCTAGAAAAGTCTAAATTAACATCAGAAGAAGGGACTATTTCAAATGATAACAGAACAGAACAAATAACCTTGATTGGTAGCAGATGCAGTTGAAAGACAATACTTGGGTAAAGTTATTCAAACTGGAGGGTGGCAGATTACATGCATTAATGATCTTCCATAGAAGAATAAAACTATCTAGAAAATTAGGCATCATACAAGAATTCAGGATTAGCATAGAATAAATATACATAGAAAGAGAGTGCAACTGAAGCAATAGACATGCATATAAGATCTAAATAGTTGATCTGAAGAAGTGGCACTTTACCTATGGAATAATTGCTTGTGGACAAGAAATAGTGATAGTCATTAGTTTGGATAGCTTTCAAAAAGGATTGGATAAATTCATGAGAGATGAGGGTATTGGTCTTGAATAGTTAGGATTACTCCCAAGATAGAAGCAATGTCTCTTCAATTATTAGTTGCAAAGGAACAATGCTAGGACAGAAGAATGTCTTTACGTCCTCCTGTAAGCACTGCAGATACATTTGGTCAACCACTAGGAGAAATAAATGCTAGACCAAGATGGGCCTTAGTCAATCAAATAAGGTTAGAATTTTGCTCTGTATATTCTTATAAAGAGAAAATTTCAGGTCAGGATTTTCCTCTTTTATTTGGTGACAGGAAGGAAAATCTTTCTGACAAGGACTTCATAAAAGAAGCTAGAATAATGGGAAAGAATCTATACATTAACGTAATTACCATGGTTATTTATGGAAAAAAATATTGTTTCCCCATAGCATTTCTTACATTCTACCTAACCTGAATATTAGAAAAGCTCTATGGGAAAAAGGTTTATTTCCTAGCATTTTACCTAAAAGATATAGAAAAGTGTGGAACTGTAGACCTGGGAGCAGAACTACCCTCAGTCTCAGTTTTGTGCAAGTTAATTTGTCTTGTAGTTCAGGGGTGTCAAACTCACGTTGTCACAGCGGCGTCACATGAAGTATTGGGACTTTTTTCCCCTTCGCTAAACCGGCCGTGGATATGGCCAGTGTGTGATTCATCCAGCTCACAGGCTGGGAGTTTGACAGCCCTGTTCTAGTTCAAGAGCAGTCATAGGGAAAATAAAATATGACGAGATATAACATAAAACATAGTCTTAATATATATTCTTGCCCAAAGCCACCAGAGTACCAAATAAAAAGTGTTACACACTCCCCCATAAACAGCAGTGTTATTGTCATGGCAGAGTTGCAATATTTCATCCCATTGTATATAACAATTATGTATGATTTCTAGAGAAGGCTAAAAAAAAAACTAGACTACAGGTCTCTGGGAGGCATTCATCGAAACCCTTACATGTGCATCCTGTTGTTGTTGCACTCTGATTTAGCAAATCTACAGTTTGTCTTCCTGTCCCTTCGTAGGAGAATCTATTTTGTTGGGAGATACAAAATTGGATGGATTTAGGGTTTTGTTGGACAGGAATGAGCATGGAGTGTTATGTTTGTGCATCTGGTAACTTGTTCTATGAGCCATAATATATATGATGTTAAAACTGTGCGCACCTGATTTGACAAGGTGTGAGAAATTGTGCAGAATTTTTTTGGGGGGGTAAAATTTTTAAATCCTTCTGATCTGTGCATAACTGTACTGGATGGATGGTTCCTTCTAGGAAGTGTCTCCATTGTTGGAATGCTACTTTTATCAAAAACAACTCCTTATTGAAAATGTGATGATTCTTTTTCCCTTGGAGAAACAATCTGGAACACTCAGAGCAGATGATCTTTCTCCTCCTTTTTCAATGCCTGAAGATGGGATGTACCTAATGCCAAATCTGAGGCAATTGTCTGCACCACAAAGAAATGGGAAGGCTCTGGATGTTTGAACAGCAGCTGGGAAGAGAAAAAGATTTTGGATTCTTGACAAGCTGTTAGCTCTTGAGTAAACCATTTGAATTTATGTCCTTTTTTAAAGAACTCAACAAGTAGTCTTATATTCTCTGCAAAATGAGGGAAAAACTTTTATAAATATTTGCAATTCCTAGGATACAGTGAACATCCTTCACATTTTAAAGTACCAGCCATGAGATTACAGTCTGTATTTTTGTAGGATCTATTTGTATTCATTCAGTAGAGATCCAAATAACTCAAGTGGGGAACATCAAATGCATATTTCTCAGATTCAGTCAACACAGCCACCATGGTTGTTAAGCAAATCATGTAGTTGTTAAGCAGACCTTGTGATTGTTAATATGCAAATATATGCAACACTGCTTCCTCCTTTTCCCCCACAACAACCCTGTGATGTGGTTGGGCTGAGAGTGAATGACTGGCCCAAAGTCACCCAGTGGGCTCTACAGGGGGGAAAACAAACACCTGAAGTCTCTGCTTTTCTCTACTGACAAGGAACTTTTTACTACTCTTATTTGGATGGATTCTTTGATACTGCTATTTGAGGATGCCATAGGATGGGAAGTGGGGGCTAGGGATGAAGAGAGGTTGTACAACTTCCTTATTATATCCTCTGTGCCTTGATTTTTCCAAGCCATCAATTAACATATAATATTAGAACAACTCTTTCAAATTCCATGTAATTGTTTATCTCCCTAATTGTGGAGAGCATAGGACAAGAGGAAAGGCAATAATCAGACAAGCATGGCTTAAGTCCATCCTAAGAAACTTTTAACTGAGAAAATGCTTCAGACATGACTTTCCCAAATTCACATGAAGATAAAGTGATGGAGGTGAGAAGCACATTTAGACTTGCAAGATTTTTTTTTCACTCTAGCTGTCCTAATAAAATAAAATTTAGACCTTTATGGCATTGGTTTCTTGGTCTGGTCTACCTTATTGGACTGGCACTAACTCATCTCTCAGCAATATCAGCAAGTTTTTTTCTTGAAACTGGTCAGTCAGAGTCAGTTCATTCCACCCCACATCTTTGGCAAATACTTGAAAAATGATTGTGTGTTCCTGAACTCGGTCATTGCCTTGTTTCAGCCTTCAAAGGTCTCAATTTTGCTGTTGGTCTCTTAACTCAATTATAAAATATATAGTAGTTCTAAATCTTTGCATGAAATTCGGGTCATTATCCAATGAGGGGTCATTGCCCTTGTTCAAGGATTAATAACAAACTCTTGAAGGTCTGAAAGAGATTCTCTCTCCCTGCTCTTATAGCAAAAATAATCAAGGCTGAGCTACATTGAGTTTCTTTCTCACCTTCTCCATTCCAGGGGAATTTTTTTGTTTACCTATTGTTGTTGAATTCCTTTGTCAAACGCATCTTGATGCTAGTATCTGTCTCCCAATTTCTCAAAAGTCTCCTGCCCACCCACTTCTTTTGTTAATTTTAATATTTATTCCTGAGATGCTTTTGGATTTCTTTAAAAAATTATTTTGATGTTGAAAAACACCAGTTGGTCCTACAAATATCTTAGCAGTCTGAATTTCCTAATCTGAAAAAGGCCCATTGAAGGATTTCTATTCTTGGGATTTAATTGGAATAAAGAAGTCTACAAATTGCTGGAGAAATTGATATATATAGAGAAAATTGGATCCTCATGCAAAGATCCTAGGTACCGGGTTTCTAATACAAGTGTGAGAATTGACACCTGAAAAATTCACTGACATTCTAAACTGTTTTGAAAAAATATTTTAAAAAGAGTTTCTTTTAAACTGAAAGGGTAGCTATAATAGCAATCTAATTTTCTTTTTTGGCACAGTATTAATTTCTGCATCTCTATATATATTTTAATCTAAATCTTTACCTCCAAAGAGGCATTAAAACAAAAAGAGGCAAACAATAAAGAAAACAAGCACAGAGCAATGTTGTGTGTATGTGTATGCATTTATGTGTCATCTTTTATCTCCGTGGTGTCTGTCTGGAACAATTAAGGTGACAAATGGAGTCCTAAGTATTAATTAAGCTGAAAATAGCAGACCCCACGACAAGCCTGGTTTTTTTTTTTCCCAGAGAGCAACCAATACGCACCCTGCATGGCTTTTAATGTTCAGTTAGCTAGACAATAAAGCATTCAGCAAATAAACTAACAGGAATTTAAGATATATTGAGATAGGTTGCTCTTTGTCCTGCAAAATAAGAAGATTGGCCTGAAATAGTAAATCCATTTAATCTTTCAAATGGATTGTGGTAGCAATAAATGGTGATTGTAAGCTGATTGATTTTGCTACATTACTTGGATCAGTTGATGCCTATTGCTTTAGCACTCAGGGTGGCAGCTCCAGTGCAAAGTGAACTTCCAGTTTTAATATAATAAGCTTGGTAATCTGCTACAAGTGTCATTATTTAATAGTGAGTGTCATTTTGATACCCTTAATTGGCCCAGTGCTTTGGAAATATGAATATATGCCCAAAGGGCAGAAATGGTAAATATAAACTGAACTAGTAAGTGCAATAACAGTGACAATGATAATAATGAATAATCAGATGTGAATCAGAAATCTAAAGTACAGAGAACAAGAAAAGAATCACTTGCAAATTTCTCCTGATTTCCCCTTTAGGTTTTAGTTGATATTTCTACATAGCCTTCCTCATCTGGATATCCTTAAGGTGCGTGGGACATGCTGGCAAGGAATTCTGGGAATTTGGGTAATACATCCCAATTGAAGAAGGCTGACATACTAGGGAGCTGGTGGCCAGGTACACATTACTGTTTACTGTTGACATTTTTGAGGAGCAACACATTTAGAAATGATAAGTTTTGAAACTCCCAAATAATAATTTTACCCAAGCTCATCACTGACATAATTTTCTACAAGATGCTATTTTTACACATTTGTTCTTCAACATACACACATCCTACTTCACCCTAACAGAAAATTGTATCTAATCAGAGTGTTATGTACCTCAAAAACATTCATTTGCTGTTGTGTACAACCTAGGTTGCTTGGTTACAGATATTTTGCAGGTTATATATAGATCAGTCCAGGTTAACTTATAATTTGCTCACCTCCCTGTAACCATACCTTATTTGATATATCCAATAAGTGATGGGAACTGTAAAGGGTTAGGCCCTTGTTAACCCACTACATTGCTAAAAGGACTTTGAATAAAGGGTTCATTTTTATGGAAATGCTCCTATGAATTTAAGGACAGTTTTTTCAAAAGTAGAGAAAATCTTCATATCAGTCATCGCTTGCTGAATCATTATCAATTTTCCTGTTTGCATACTTCTGCCCTTTAGAAAACAGTAAAACAGATGGTTCAAGCTTGAGTTAAAAGAAGGAAATTGCATAATTATTCAAGGTGATGGCAAATGGAAAACAAGGCTTATATAAAAGTCTGTCCCCTCAAATAAGTACATGTGTAAATAGCCAGTGAATGTTATGATTCTGAAAATATTTTTTCCCTGCCCACAATTTATCATTTTCCTAAAGGCTCTGAAGACTCATTCATTCTTGCAAGGCCTTCAGCCTATAGTATGATTGTTGGGGAACTATTGTTTCTAACGTTAAAAATCATTTTATATTATATGTTTTCTATTACTTCTTGTTCTGTTTATTGTGCATCATTCAGAATATTACTAATTAAGGTAATTTTAAAACTCTTTATCTATCTATCATCGTTGCCATCAAAGAAAGCTATGATGTCATGACTGAACTACACAGATCTCCTCAAAGTTAGACTCTAACTGGGTAGATTCTGTTAAGTTAACTAAAACATGGCTTTGTCTGGTATCAGGTAATCTATGGATCTATGGATATAAATCTATCCCTGAGGGAAGAGGAGATTCTATTTTACTTGAAGGAGACATCCCCTTCTCAATTAGCCATCAATGGATACAACACTCCTGGTCAATTTTGGTTCAGTCTGCATTCTTTCCTTTTTGACTAACATTTTGCAGTTGTTCAACTCCTGAGGGCCCAAGACCAAACAGATTATCTAGGCCCATTTCAATTGTGTTTCAGGCCAGGGCACAATATGGGGACAACAGTGATCATACTTGTTGATGATCTCTGACGGAGCCAGAGGAATAGACTCAAATTCATGACTATGGGCACTTGGCTTTTCTGATATTGGTGATATTTTCCATCATTAATTCTGAAAGGGATGGCACTCCCTATTAATGCTTATTTTATTTGACAATCTTCCAGGCCCCACAGTTTTTGTTCAAAGAGTAGGTGGAAGCTGTGGTTAGGAAGAATTTTGCACAGATTCCTCAGGTGCATCAATTGCAGTCTTTTCTAGATTGGGAGTCCCTTCTGACAATCACTCATGCCACACAGACTATTGCAATGTTATATGTAAGGCTGCCCTTGAAAATCACGGAAATGCAGCTGGTCCAGAAGGCAATAGTGAGCAGTTAGGAGTGCATCTCAATGTGTTATACAATACCTCTCTTAAACAAACTATACTATTAATGCAATTCAAAGTGCTGATTAGCACCTATAAAGCTTTTCATGTTGGGATTTGGCTACTTCAGGGACTGCTTCTCTCATGATTTCTCCCCACCTGTAAGATCCAACAAAGCAGATACATTTAAAGTTGTGTCTCTTAGGGAATGTCATCTTATGAGAACTAAGAAGTGTACCTTCTGGGTTGCAGTACCTGCCCTTTAGAATAACATGCCCCTACATGTTCAGACCACCCAACTTGCAAATTTTAGGCAATTTTTAAAATCTTGGCTTTCCCACCACATTCATGGATAGAGTACTCTGTGTCTATTATTATAGCAATAGCACCTAGACCTGTATACCGCTTCACAGTGCTTTTACAGCCCTCTCTAAGTGGTTTACAGAATTAGCATATTGCCCCCAACAATCTGGGTCCTCGTTTTACCAACCTCGGAAGGATGGAAGGCTGAGTCAACCTTGAGCCTGGTGAGATTCGATCTGCCAAATTGCAAGCAGCTGGCAGGCAGCAGAAATAGCCTGCAGTACTGTATCACTGTGACACCGTAGCTCTTATTATAGTTTCCTTGCATGTAACATGTTTTCCACACTGTTATGTTTAGGTCTGTGATGTTATTTGTTTTTTAGATATTGTATTGGTCTTAACTGCATGTTGTCCAAATATGGGCTGAGTTGGGCACCCTTGATAAATATGCATTAACCTCATGTTGATTTCTACCACAGTAACAGTCTTCCTGTTCTCAAATTCCTTGCAAACCATTCTGCAGTTCATTCGTGTTGTTCTTATCATCTCCAAAACAAAAATACGTTTAGACTATTGCTTATCCATTTGTGAGTTTAGAGCTCAAAGAAAATATCTTCAGCCAATCTTTGCTCTTTCTGAGCTAGACCATAGCTGCAACCCAGAGAGGGCCCACCAATCACAGTTTATTCTTCCTCCTTCAAAAGCATCAATCCCTGAAATTATTACCTGCTTTATTACATACTATTACATATAATTATTACATACTAAAAAAAACCCTTACAAGTCTTCATGATGTCAGACCAGAATGCTAATGAAGTGTTTTTCCCAAGAGACTGGCTCAAGATTTTCCATGAGCTGGACTCAAAGAAATGTGAGCCGAGAAGTGGAAATGTAACAGCCTTATAGTCTCTGTGAGAAATGACCACCTATACAGGATAAGCTAATTGGAAAGCATTTATCTGATTATTAAGTGAAATTGTAGAGAAAGTTGGTTTTCTAGGATAGGAAAGAAACAGAATTTTGGAGAGCTTGTAGTCAATGTTATGTGAATGGTTAACAGAGCTGAATCATGATAAAACGGTTATTTGTTAAGATTCATTTTCTTGATCATGGAAATAAGACAGCAGGACTTAAAAAGCTCCTTTTGTAGGATAATCATGTAGTACTAACACACTCAAAATTTTAAAAGGATTAATTTAGTCTTCAGATATGATGGCAATTTTGAAATTTTGAAATTCATACTATTCCAGTCAACACTAAGAAGACCACCTTTGGAAAGGGAAAATCCAAGAAAGACGCTGAAACATTAGAAAAATGCTAAGATTCCTCTAGCAGTTTAAAAAAGACATTGAAAAAGCAGGACACAGTTCAAAGCAAAAGCCAGAAGGGTATTAAAAGGTCTGGAAGGTGAAGTTGTAAAATCAAAGCTTAAAAGTATTAGAGGTTACAGGGAAGGAGTCAAGAGAGCAAAAATTGATACACTGCATGCTACATTACATGCATTTAAGCAGGAATTTATCCCTTAAGACAGAGGAAGCTTACTTGGTGCTCTCCAAATATTTCAGAAAACATTTCACATCAATTCCAGGTTGTATGACCTATGGCAGAAAGGAACCCACTGAATTCAGATACAAGGACAATCTCCCAACCTTCAAATTTCCTTCACTCAGGCAATGTAGTCCAGTCCAGCACGCAGACAGGCAGGCAGGCAGGCAGGCAGGCAGGCAGGCAGGCAGGCAGGCAGGCACAGAGGCACAGAGGCACAGTGGCACAGAGGCACAGAGGCAGAGGGAGAACTTCACCCACCCTGCTACCCATAGACAAATCCTATAGCCATTCCTACTATTCTTAAAACATCTCTCCCTTTCGCTTTTCTAGTCAGTTACATGGATTCCAGTGTGAGACATAATAGGAATAGTTGTTGCACATGAAGGGCAGGTTAACTCCATTTCTTCCCTTTCACCCCATTATTTCATGCAGCAATGGATAATTCTGCATTATGGAAGTATCTTTCAGTTTGGCAGGGAAATCTCTCAAAGTATATCAGAGTTAAAGTTGATACTGCTGTACACTCAGCCACTGGCTAAAGGAAGGGTCAGGAAAGAGAAGGAAAAATGTTTTGGAGTAGAAATGGAGACAGTTTGTGGGTACATGGGTGGTAGAAGTAGGGGCAAAACAAAAGGGAAAACTCCCAATTTAATTTTATTTGTCCAACGTTTATCAAATATGAAGCTGGGTCAAGAGCAAAACTGGCAGGTGTGAGTGAGTAATCAAAGACCTTCCCTTCTTTTTTCATGTGCAATATGTGCAACATGCACTAAAAAGAAGTAAGAGACAAGCAACCTAGAACTGAGGAGAAACTTTCTGACAGTGAGAACAATAAACCAGTGGAACGGCTTGTTTTCAAAAGTCATAGGTGCTCTGTCACTGGATGTATTTAAGAAGAAATTGGACAACAATTTGTCCAGATGGTATGGGGTCTCCTGCTTGTGCAGGGGGTTGGACTAAAAGACCGCCAAGGTCCCTTCCAACTCTGTTATTCTGTAAGTGTGTTTAATTACCCACTTATTCCAGCCATTTTGACATCATTCAAGCCTTTCCATCAGATACCCCTGCATGGAGGATTCTCTTATATTTGTTTGAGTAATTGAACCAGCTTTCAAAGAAAATTCTATACTCTTCACTTCAGATGTTTTTAAATCAGCCCCTGTCCTGGCATTTTCTACATACAGTACCTATTCATATAAAAGGAACCGTGGGAATGTGCCGGGAACGTTTGACATTTTGCAATGTATTGTCGTTTCAGGACACTCATCTATACAATCAGAAAATTTTTTCACAACATTTTTATATAGAGATATGAACAAATGCCAGTGCCACATTCACCTCCTCCCTCCACACATTCTCCTTTGAAATAGTGTTCACACTTCTGTTAAGGATATCTTAGGGTTAGCTTATATCTTCTCTTCCTTGTATTTCCTTGTTTCAATGAATTCAGGTAGATATCAGGAACAAACTATAGTGTTTCCAGAGACAGTCAGTCTATAGCTCCATTCCTTACTAATACCGTGATTAGTTAGGTTTCATGAGAATCTTAGTTCGGTAACATCTGGAAGGTCACATGTAGCCTATTTTTAGTAAACATGAAGTTTCCAAGAAATCTATCATCCAGATGTTGACCAGATCTAGACCTGCTTAGATATGACTTGACAATGAAACATTTTATTTCCCAACTCTATTCTTTGTTGTGAATCTTGTGTCTTCATTGGTAAATACTGAATGCATTCACTGGACACTTTTGCACAGGCATTGGTGAGAATATAAGCTATTATGGCCTCCTCAGAATGGTCAGTTGCTCCTGCAAAGCAATGTTCTCTACCTTTTATTTGTCCAATAACAAAGTTATTCTGAAACGCTCATCAAAACATAGAAGCTTTAAATAATGGACATGCTCCTTATTGTCCTTTCCGCTGAGATCACAGGTGCATGACTTCGTCCCCAGTGCAAAAAAGCTGTTGTCATGGAAACTCCTTGGGATGCTGAATTGACAACAAGTGACATTCAATCCAGCAGAGACACCTCTCTATTGCTTTTCCTTCCATCAGAAGAACAGTCCTGACCAAGGGTTAGCATTTAGAACTGAGTTCATGGCATTTTAATGACTAGGATGGCACATGAGATTAAAATATATGCACCAAGATGGGTTTTTTTAATGTGATTTTTTTTTTTAAAAAAGGAACTGACATGTCATAGAGGAAGACTGGTATCAATGGTATTGTAATTTAATTTTGGATTATTGTTCAGTAGTGTTACAGGGAATTAAGGAACACATTCTTCAGTTATTAAAGGAGACAGTGGCTGAAGGTTTCATAACATTTAACTAGCAATTTGAAAAAAGTTTTCACTGGATTTTTTTAAAAAAATCATTTATTCAGGTATTTAACAATCCTGCCTGAATGTTTAAACCGAAGTGTAATATAGTGTGGCCTGTCATCTTTTATTCACTTTTTTTCTGAAGAATTAAGATTGGAAATTGGGAATTCCTGTCCCATGGGCTACATGCCATCCCCTGCAATATCACCCCCTCCTTTTTTGTGGGGGTGGGGGAATCTGCAGCTCGCATCAAAAGAAAAAAAAATTCAAAGTACATTCTTTGGTTAACAAATCTCCTGATTCTGATTAATTAATCTCAAGCCTGCTACATATCTTTTTTTCTGTAGTATCCATCTAGAACTGAATTCTATAAAATACAGTTGCAATTATAGTCACCTCATTACAGAGAAGAAAATCTGTTCCTTTGCTTCAGGAAAAGGTACTTAACAATTGGCCTTTTTCAAGTATTTACATGATATTTTGTAATTAATCAAAAGGAAAGGCCAGAAAGAGAAAATTAATACTTAAAACTAAATAGATAAATTAAAAAGTTATTTCATAGACGTAATAGAACTGTAAATAGACATTTTATTTAATAGAATTAAATAAATAAAATTTATACTAGAACTAGAATAATAAAATACATTAAGATAAATTTTCTATTCAATTTATTTAACGGAAGTAGCAGTTTAATAATATAAAACTTTTCCTGATAGCAGTGTGTGAGAACGTTGTTCCAGCTTCATGAAAATCCAGTGAAAAACAATATTTAAGAGATTTTTAAAATTTTCAAGAGGTTAGACCAGATGCAATCAAGGGAGAGTCAATTTCACAAAGTAGGAGCTAAAGGGGAAACAAACTTGAGATGGTCACTTTTACACAAGGAAGAATTAATCACTCTGAATTCTACAATCAAGCCAAGTTGAGAAGAACATGTTTTGCAGTCAAATTATTCAAATTATCAGGAGTTCCTATCTGCACAGACAAGGAGGTCAGCTCCACAATTTAAACTGATAGTGCTCCTGAATGCCCAATCAGTGTAGGGTTTGGTGAAGAAAAGGTAAAGGGATAAATCAAGAGTTTGAGGATCACATAAACTGCAACATTCTGTCTCTGCATCAGTGGACAGAGAATAAAATTAGGAAGATGTACCTACAAACTACTAGAATAACGAGGCAGGACACCACAAGGCATGAGTTGGGTGGGCTTTTTTGTACTTGATTATGAAAAACTTGGTGCATTCCCTTATTCTAAAACAGATAATTTTATCCAGTCTTTCACTGTTTTTAGCATTGTGTCACACTCCAAATGGGTAGAAAACCTGGTTGCTTACAAATGTTTTGAACTTCCAATTTCATTCCCCCATCTAACACACCTATCAAAAGAACTGTGACAATTGTAACTTAAAAACCTAGAATGTATTAAGTTACTTTTCCTTGGAATACTAGAAACCTCTATAGAATAGAAAACAAGTAGTGAAAAAGACATGGTAAGTGAGGTATGTGAATTTAATAGATAAAAACGTATTGAGTTCTAGAAAAAAAAACACCATTCGGTTATTCTGGAGGCTATTAAAAATCACATAGGATGCTGTAAATAACACCATCCTCATACCAATTCCTCAAAGTGAACCATTTTAAAAATATTTATTATTTTTATACTAATTGCATTTATACTCTGTCCTTCAACCAGA
Source organism: Oxyrhabdium leporinum (assembly GCA_032468155.1). NCBI lineage: Eukaryota > Metazoa > Chordata > Lepidosauria > Squamata > Cyclocoridae > Oxyrhabdium > Oxyrhabdium leporinum. The sequence goes on from JANHFL010003370.1 coordinate 300,890, forward strand.
GAGCTCAGTGTCGTATACATGAACTGCATCTTTAGGCCTCCTGAGATTCTGGATAGGGTATTTAAGTTTCCATTTTCTTTTTCTACCTAGTGTTTTTCCCACAAGTGTAGGGTCCACTTTGTTTCTTTTGGATCAATCAAGTACGGAGCCATTGATTGCAGCACAAATTGACTAACTGACTTGTTGCCCAAGTCTCACTCTGACACCATGGGCTGAGAGAGAGAAACTGGCCCAAAGTCACCCCACCGGCTTTCATGCCTAACCCAGGACTACAATTCACAGTATCTGGTTTATAGCCTGGAATCTTAACTGCTAGACCAACTAGCTCTTATTTAACTTTTCATATGCTTACAGCTGGTCTTCAACACACAACTATAATTGAGTCCGGAATCAGGGTTCCAAGTAATAGATGCATCGCAAGCAAAAACTCTGAGGCAGGTAGATTCCTCAAAGAATTGCTTTATTGGAAATATCATATTGGGACATATCTGGTGAAAACTGACTCTAAAGGGTCCCTTGGTTTTCACTTAATTAAAAGTGAAAGTTTTCCCCCCAGTTCCAAACAATCAGTTACATGGCCCAATCAACGCAGCATCCACTGGTCTGGTAACATCAGTCCTCCTTCTTCCAGCCAGATGTGAGAATGTCCTTGGTTCCCAAGAGAAAGTATTTTGTTTTGACTATACAACCCCAACTATCTCTAATCCTCCCCTCCCTCTCTCAGCTCTGGTGTGGCAGCACCGAAGCTCAAAGATGGCTTCAGCTTCAAGGTTGCCCCTCACCCTCAATTGAAGAGGAATTCCTGAAAGACGAAACATACAGAGGGAAATTAGTCAAGGTTCACCTTAAACCCCCCTCCCCCAATCCCTCAGCTCTGGTGTGGCAGCACTGAAGCTCCAAGATGGCTTCAGCCAGGCCAGCTTCAGGGTTGACAATTACAATTGTAGGTTATTGTGGTTATAGGTTAAGGCATCATGTGACTATACCCAGTCATTTTTTGTGCTGGTAATTAAGTGAACACCATGATCATTATGCAAATGCTGTGGTCATTAAGTGAGCACTGTAGTCATTAAGCAAGTCAATTTTCCATAATGGCATTCTTTGCTAGCAAAAAACATCCCAAATCTTCGATATGCGACCATGGGCTGCTGCAAATGGCTATAAAGTTAAGCTGGTTGGCAAGGTCCAAAATGCGAACATGTAACTATGGTTGAGTGTTCTACAGTTGTAACTTTGAAAATGAGTTATTAGGAAACAAATGAAGGATTCAGAAATATATGACTTCCATCAACCATTTTCAATGAGGAAAAGTCTGGATGCTGGATCACGGAGAAGACATAAAGTACGCTAGGTACAGATTGGCTAAGAAAATGTTATAGAGAGTGGTGCTAACTTCTTTTTTCTTTCCAGAAAAAGAAATTTGACTGCTTGTAGTTTGACCTTGTTGGTATACATATTTTAAGAGCCAAACCATCCTTGTGTTAGACACTTGAAACAGAGAATTGCTAAATTTTGCTGTCTTATATTCTTAAAGTTAAAACCGCTGCTAAAATTAGACATTTTCAGCGATGCTGGAAGCTTTATCTGGCTTTGCAATTCATATTGGGGTGGAAATGAAGGACTCAAAAGTAGCTACAGAAACCTTACTTTAAGGGCTTATCTTGCAACCCATTCAATTTATTATTATACCTGTTGATGCAGAATATATTGTAGCAATTTTTTAAAAAATGTGTAGCTCTTAGGATACATGTCCTATTTATTAGCTACATCCTTGAAATAATTTTGAGAAAGGAAAGCAATGTATATTTCTTTAGGAGGTCAGAGAAAGTTTTGAACTTAGGTGGAAACATAAAAATATCTGTGCAACTAATGTCTTATTTATGAATTTGCCATATTCAGTGTTCATTGTTCAATCTATATCTACAGTCAGCAAAGAAAGGGAAAACAATCAGGACCAGGCAGACAAAATCCAGAGATTCTCACAAACAGAACAGGAATTGAAGGAAGCACCAAAGAGGGGTTGAAATTGAATAGTTTGTTTGTTTTTTAAAATAGGGAGGGGGGGGCGTTCAAAAAAAAAGTGGAGGAACAATCAGAACTGAATAACACTATGCAACAGTATTTTCTGACCCAGAGTGTGAATTGATGGCAAGCTCTTACAAAAAGTTTTTCTCCAATCACAGATTCCAGGTACAGTGGTTCCATTCCAAGAGCTTCCAGATAAATTAGTGATTTTAAGTTGCTTGTTTACCATTCTGTTTCCACTGAAGTCACAGAATGCAAAGTGAATTTGCTATGCACAACATCCTGTACATTTCAGATTTTGACCTAATTTCAGTTCAGATATGAATTAGGATGAAATGGAAGGTTCCTTCTTGTCTTTTTTATCATCAATTGCCTTCAAATCATTTGGTAATGCTGCTGAACCTATTCCTCCTCTGAACAGCATTTGTCAGATTGATGACTTCCAGGCGTTATTAATCTGAATAATACTGGCTTTTGTTCAAATCTTAAACATGTGAGAAGGAAGACAGACCTTTATGCAGTCATTCATCCTAGAATCCCAAGTTTTTTCAACTCAAAGCTTGAATAAGGATTTGACACAATAGAAGACCCTTGGATGCAAAAATCACGCCTAAGATTTACAAATTATATTCTAATCATTTTTATCTTACTCTTAAATCAAAATGGAGATTTCCAGAACATATTAATTAACAAGGCTGTGACTACCCTCAAATTAATGATGTGAAGGATCCGAAGCAAAGAAAAAGAATTAGGAAGAAAAAGAAGTCCCAGATTCTGCATCATACTTTAATGGACATATATCACCATTTTCTATAAAGGCAAAAAGAAGACAATATGCACATCTGTGTGAGAGAGAGGGAGAAAGAGAGATTTGATTAACCTACAAAAAAAATAAAAGCCTGTCCTTCAAATCCACACTTTTAAAATCTATTAGTACACGATAATAATAAAAAAAGGAAATAAAATGCATACACTGGCATTTGCTTTTGTACATGCATGCATGTATTTTGCTTGTTGGAATTTTCTCTCTTAATCTCTCCGTAACCTTTGAAACATAAGTAAATATTTTACTCTTCAGTCCTAGAGCTTGCCTTCCTTCCTTCCTTCCTTCCTTCCTTCCTTCCTTCCTTCCTTCCTTCCTTCCTTCCTTCCTCCCTCCTTCCTTCCCTCCCTCCCTCCCTTGTTTTGAGATGGGGCAGTATATTTTGAATTAGACTTTTTTGCAGTTTTATTAGATATTTTATTTGATTATACATTTTATAGAAGAGAAAGACAAGAAGGAAATTGAATAATGAAAGTTATTTCAGTTAATTATGAATAATTAAATAAATTATAGAGTTTTCAGGGTATCTAAGTTAGAAAAGATTATTAGCAATGTGGATTGAATATGTTCTCATACGTAATAAAGTAAATTTAAAGTGTGGAAATGAAATATAGTTTAGACATTCCTTACAACTGGCAGTGCAAGTACTATACTTAGTTGAAGCAGGATACATTAAATTGCGGAATCAAGCACAATGTGATTTGATTTGGAAAATTAGTGCCTATTGGTCCAGCGATTTGAATCTAATTTGAATCAGATCAATTCAGAGTTTTGGACTGATTTGGAAAAAGTAGTTTCTGCATATTGTAGAGAAATTTCCAATTTTGTGCAGTTTGAGAACAACCAATCTGATTATTCAAATTGATCCTACACCATACATTCAAACTTTCACAATGGTTGCATGAGGATCAGTAATGGATCTAACAGAGATGGGATGATGTGCAGCTTTGTGTCCTCTTTACACGTTATTTCCCTATGGTGCGGAATCACACCTGGGAGGTGATGCTGCTGTTTTATTTGTATTCTGCCTTACAGTGAGAACTAAAGATGGTGAACATTGGGGATCTACATTGCATAAGAGTAATTCTATAAAGTAGATTAGGCTGTAGAATAGTAACTGGGCCAAAGTCTATTATTATGATTTAGGCAAGAAAAACAAAATGCACAGGTACAGTATATGTGGTACCTCGCTCAATAGTAGTAACTGTGAGAGGGATCTTGGAGTCCTAGTGGACAATCATTTAAATATAAACCAGCAGTGTGCTGCAGCTGCAAAAAAAGCCAACACAGTTCTAGACTGCATAAACAGAGGGATAGAATCAAGATCACGTGAAGTGTTAATACCACTTTATAAGGCCTTGGTAAGGCCACACTTTGAATATTTCATCCAGTTTTGGTCGCCACAATGTAAAAAAGATATTGAGACTCTAGAAAGTGTGCAGAGAAGAGGAACAAAGATGATTAGGGGACTGGAGGCTAGAAGATATGAAGAACGGTTGCTGGAATTGGGTATTTGTAGTCTGGTGAAAAGAAGGATTAGGGGTGCCATGATAGCAGTGCTTCGATATCTCAGGGGCTGCCACGAAGAAGAGGGAGTCAAGCTATTCTCCGAAGCACCAGAGGGCAGGACAAGAAGCAACGGGGGGAAGCTAATCAAGGAGAGAAGCAACTTAGAACTAAAGAGAAATTTCCTGACAGAACAATTAACCAGTGGAACAACGTGCCTCCAGAAATTGTGAATGCTCCAACTCTGGAAGTTTTTAAGTAGAGATTGGACAACCATTTGTCTGAAATTGTGTAGGATTTCCTGCCTAAACAGGGAATTGGACTAAAAGACCTCTGAGGTCCCTTCCAACTCTGTTAATCTGTTCTGACCCAGCTCCCCAAGTAGGACAAACTCTTTAGTTGAAACAATGATTCCTTTATTAGGAGTGCCAGCAGCCCCGGCAAAAAGTTTCTCTTTCACCTCCGGCAGGGGAGATGAATGGTTGTCTGCCACATCTATTCATCTGCGCCCCGTGCCTTTTATCCAGAGCTATGGTGAGGCTTCGTTAGCGGCGGTGGCTCTTCCATCCCTAGGATCAGCTCACAGATTTCCGCTGCTCTCCTCTCCTCTGCCTTCTGCACATCTGCGCATCAGGCACTGGACCCAGCTGTTCCTCCTCTTCCCCATCAGCCACCTCCAGGCCTGGGGGCTGTTGACTCTCTCTCTGAGACTGACGGACAGCCCAGCCTCCGCCTCTGCCTCTGTCTCTCTGCCAGCTCTATTCCTTCTTCCCACTCGGAGCTCTCAGGTTGCCTTGATGCTGACCCTGACTCCTATGCCTCTTCATCCTCTGATTAGGCTGCTGGAGGGGCCGGTGGCCAAAAGGCCATAACATAATCTGTATCCTCTTTTAGCAGAGGCACATTGGGCTCTAAACCTTGCTGTGATGTATAGTTAACGTTATCAACCTAATTGGGTCTTCCGCTGCTCTGCAACCACGATGTGTGTGTTTCTCACGTGTGTCTATTTTCAGGTCCAGGTCACCGTGAATGGTCAGCAGGTGCTGGCGGAGAAAGTCTCCACCCTGAGGAATTGGTGGGAGGCCACCAGCTTCCAACTGGAAAGACTGCAAGCCAATCCAGATTGTGTGGCTCAAGAAGAGATGGGCTTGGCCAAGAGGATGGAACCTAACTTCACCTTGACCTTTAACCCCCAGGAGGAACTTCCTCTTCTTCAGGAAATGGGTAGGAAATGGACCGGGTCTCCAGAAGAAGTTGAGGACTGTTCTGACTTAGCTCCACAAGACCTTGGTTTCACACCAAGAAATAGAAATGGGTATGCAGATAATCCTCGACTTACGACCACAGTTGAGCCCCAACATTTCTGTTGCTAAGTGAGACATTTGTTAAGTGAATTTTGCTACTAAATAATAATGCAACATTCTGTGGTTTTCCCCTGTTGTTTTTTTTTCAAAGGAAATAAGGAATATAACGGATACATTAAGTTTGGAGTAATGTTACTATTGTAGTACAAGTAGTCCTCGACTTATAACCACAATTGAGCCCAAAACGTCTGTTGCTAAGCAAAACATTTGTTAAGTGATTTTTGCCCCATTTTACAACCTTTCTTGCCCACGGTTGTTAAGTGAATCACTGCAGTTGATAAGATAGTAACCTGGTAGTTAAGTGAATCTGGCTTCCTCCAATGACTTTGCTGTCAGAAGGTCGCAAAAGGGGATCACGTAACCCTGGGACATTGCAACTGTTTGTCACACTTAATGACCGTTGCCGTATCCCCATGGACACATGATCAAAATTCAGATGTTTGGCAAATGACTCATATTTATGACAGTTGCAGTGTCCCGGGGTTATGTGATCGCTTTTTGCAACCTTCTGAGAAGCGAAGTCAACGGGGAAGCCAGATTCACTTAAGGACTGTGTGACTAACTGAACAGTTGCAGTGATTCACTTTAACAACTGTGGCAAGAATGGTCGTAACATGGAGCAAAAAAATGTGTTATTATTTAGTAGCATACTGTTGGATTTTAGTAGTGGGATGTCTGAAATTCTGGGGAACATGAAACAAGCTTCGGAGCTTCGGAGGGACTGCAAATTTACTGTCTCTGCATTACAGATAGTCCTCAACCTACGACCACAATTGAGCCCCAGATTTCTGTTGCTAAGCCACAGTCATTAAGTGAATCATTGCCATTGTTAAGTTAGTCACGCGGTTGTTGTGCAAATCTGCCTTTCCCCATTGACTTCGCTTCTCAGAAGGTCGCAAAAGGGGATCACGTGACCCAGGGAACTCTGCAACCGTCATAAGTACATGCCAGTTGCCAAGCATTTGAATTATGATCACGTGACCACAAGGATGCTGCAACGGTCAGAATAGCAATAGCAATAAGCACTTAAGACTTATATACCGCTTCACAGTGCATTTACAGTGTAAGCAGTTTACAGAGTCAGCCTATTGCCCCCAACAAACTGGGTCCTCATTAAGTATGAAAAATGGTTATAAATCACTTTTTTCACTGCCATTGTAACTTAGAATGGTCACTAAACAGATGGTGGTAAGTTGAGGACTACCTGTAATCTTCAAAGGGAAAAAAAAAAAGAACTTGGCCTGGGTAATCTGTTGAGAAAGAACGTTTATTTTGTTTTCTTCCTGCCGCCAGCAGGCAAGCTCCCCGTGTGGCGGTCCTTCGCGAAGAAGGGAGCAATGGAGATCGTGAAATGGTGGCCGTGTTTCTTATGGTTGGATTCCAGGTGAGTTTGTCCAAACAGATATTGAGGGATTGAGAGATGATGGGGGAAAAAACGTATCCTTTTAAAGTTCTGTTGTCTCCTGGGCTGCATTTCCTACCCCATAAATGTCACCCAAAAGGATGTGGGACAGGGGTGTCAAACTGATTCCATTGAGGCCCACATCAGGGTTGTGTTTGACCTTGGGGGGGACGTGTCCAGGGTGGGCATGGCCAGCTCAACGTCACTCATCGAGGCTCT